>JAAEAF010014358.1:0-131615 GCA_011037195.1 Triatoma infestans
CGAGGGGTCTCGCAATGCGTACCTCCAGCTTAACTCGAAATATTCCGGCTCCAGTTCCGCAGGCCATCTTGGACCCATCCGTGAACCAGGATCCCCCAGTCTGGCCCCGTTTTTCCCAGCTTTTAGTCCACTCCGAAAGTGACAGTAGTATCACTTGGAAGGGGAGCTCAAAGTGGAATGTTGGACAGCACTCCTCCTCAGCCATCTTAAAGATAGGGCCAGGGTCAACCTTCTGAATAATGTCCTAGTGCTTGGCTAGGAGCTTCTTTGCTTCCATTGGCCATTGTTCATTAGTCTGTACGCGCTAGTCCTCGCCTCCGCTTGTATCAAAAGATGCAGCGGAGGCAACCCCAGCAGTACCTCCAATGCTGCCATTGGGGCACCACAGAATGCCCCCGAAATCAGCATGCACGCCAGTCTTTGAACCCCAGAGAGGTTCTTCCTCGCACCTTGCTTTTCCGTTTTCGGCCACCACACTACAGCCCCGTGAGTGAGGACAGGTATGATGGTCCGCTTATAGAGCCAGTGGGCTATTTTTGGGGAAAGTCCCCATGTTTTCCCGCAGACTCTGGTGACTCCACAGAGAGACTTCTTTGCCTTCTGTGTCACATTCTCTAGATGTGCTCCCCAGGTTTGATTGGAGTCCAACATGATCCCCAAATATTTCACCTGACCAGACACCTCTAGCGTTCTTCCGAAGAAGTTCAATGTGCTAAAACATTCCACATTCCTTCTTCTGGTAAATGGAACCAAAGTGGTCTTAGAGGGGTTGACCATCAGGTCAAATCCTCTGCACCCCCCTTCCACCACTCGCAGGGCCTCCTGTAGCAGCTCACTGACAACAGTCTCGTTTCTCCCCCTGACCACGACCACCACATTGTCCGCGTAACCAAGGACAGAACACCCCCTGCGATCAAGCTCCACCAGCAGCTCGTCTACAACCATGCACCACAGAAGGGGAGACAAAACCCCCACCTGAGGGCATCCCCTTGTAGCTGTTTCAAGCATCTTCTCATAGAAGCTAGCTATGATTCTTCTAGTTTTGAGCACGCTGCCAATCCACCTAGTAATGGTCCGATTTACCCCGTGCCTTTCCAGCGCTAGCGTAATTGAGCTGTAGGTCGTGTTGCTGAAGCCACCCTGTATGTCCAGAAACACCCCTACACCCACTTCCCTGCCATATATTGCCGCCTCCAATTCTCCAACAAGGGAGTGGAGGGCCGTTTAGCAGGATTTACCCCTCTGATAGGCATGCTGATTAGATTGCAGGGGCCGCAATTGAAGCACCGTCCCCCTGATATGCAAATCTACCAGTTTCTCCAACACTTTCATCATAAATGAGGAAAGGCTGATTGGTCTAAAGTCCTTGGCTTGGGTATGAGTTCTCTTCCCAGGCTTCGGAAAAAAGACAACTCTTACAGTACTCCATGCCAACGGGACATGGTTGAGGGCCACACTTGTCCTCATTACCCTGCAAAGAATAGGAGTAAGAATGTCACTTCTCTGCTGTAATAAAGCGGGAAGGATGCCACCAGGACCCGGCGACTTGTAGGGCTTAAAGTGATATATTGCCAACTTAATCTTGTTATATGTGACGCATTCTTTGGCCGCGGTCCAATCCCCCCTGGATCTAGGCCTACCCCCTGGACCCATTTGTGATTCATCCCGCGGAACTGCCGTCGTCACCATCGAGCCAGGAAAGTGCACCTGAACCATATGCTCCAAGGTATCCCTTCCCGCCATCAAGTTTCCTGATTGTTCCCAGCAGATTTGCCGGAACCCTTGACAGTATTCTTGAAGCCTGGCCCCTTCGGAGGTCGTTTCTACCTCCTCGCACAGCCTTCTCCACGAGTTCCTTTTAGCTTTCCTGATAGCTAAATTATTAGATGTTAGGGCCTCACGGTACTCCTTCCATGTTCCCTTTCTCTTCGCCGCGTTGAACAGTTTTCTCGCTCTAGCGCGGAGGCCTGCCAGCTGGTCATTCCACCAGCTGACAGCTCTGGTGGATGTTCGCAGCACTTCCGCGCAGTTGTCCCTGAAAGCATCCAAGATTACTACTGGAGTTGATCCGCAGCGTCCTCGATGTCATTCAGGGTCTTAAAGGAGCGTTTGAATGAACCGATGTTAAGGCTGAGATCCCAGTCTGTTCGCCTGGGATTCCTGAAGGACAATGTTTGCCTGCAGTTAGCCAGGATATCAAACCTAATATACATGTGGTCCGACAGTGAGGGTTCCTGGGACACATGCCAGTCTCTCACAAGGGTCGAAATAAAGTTAGTCCCTAAGGTCAGATCTATCACCTCTCTGCGATTGATGTTGCAGAAAGTTGGAGCTTCTCCTTCATTCATAATGAATAACTTATTAAACAAAATAAATTCAAGGAGTGACTTATCTTTGTTATTGGTGTCCGTGCTACCCCACACAGTATTGTGTGAGTTAGCATCACAGCCAATTATAAGCTGTAGGCCTTGTCCCCTACACCAGGTGACCAGCTTCCGCATCTCCTCAGACGGCGGCGGCGCTGTTGAGTCGTACGGAAGATACGTGGAGGCCAGCACTATCTCCCTAGTCCCCTCTTCCGCGCGTAGCTTTATTCTCATTGCAGTCTGGTCCCTAGAACAAAAGTCCATCAGCAGCAACGAGATTATTTCTAATGTAAATACAACTCCTGGGATTTGCCAGGCTACGATCATAAATTATCTTACAAGTTGCCTCTCCAAGCGCCGCCACTCTCCCCCGGTCCAGCCAGGGCTCCTGGATAAGGGCGATGGAGATGTTTTCTCTAACGAGATACCTGGACAGGGCCGACGATGCTCCCCTACTGTGATGGAGTTTACTTGGAATATCCTCCATCGGAATGTGGGGTCCTTCGCCTTCCTGTCCATCTTCCTTGGGCTTGGATATAACCCGGAACCTGACGAGATCCATCCCGAGGAAAGCCTCGAGCCCAGATCTCCTCAGTCTCTCCAGGGTCTGACCTGCCACGTCGAAGACCAGGGTTGCCCCTGAGTCTCCACTCTTCTACTAATAAGTCTCCAGTCCGCCGTCTCCAAGTCCTCATTTTGAATGCGGAGCTTGTCCAAGCCGACCGCTGGAGACGCCTCCCTTAGAGAGCCAATACCCATACGGATACCTTAGCCGACCTAAGTATATCTCTGGTGAGCCCATGCCTCAGCATACCTCCCCAACCTGGAGAGAGGGGACCAGCTGCTCCAGCCAGAGACGCGTGGCCTCATTGTTGCAAACAACAACGGCACGCCCCTGGACCAGTTGCACCCCCTGAACTAGGGCCTGCTCTCGCCAACTATGCTGGCGACGATCTCGGCTTGTATCTGCTCCGCCTGACTTTCTGTCAGCCGGTTGCTAGGATACGCCTCGAGAGCGATTGCCATACGGTGCGAGTTAAGGGCAACCCTGAAGGAACACGATGGAACCTCATCAGGACCCCTTGGCCTCTTACTCTCCCTTTCAGACATGCCCGGATCGGTGCTTGGCATGCTCACCTCCGGCCGTACCCGCTTGGGAGTCCGCAGGGATGCGGGGGGCGGCCACCTGTACCACCCCCCCGCAGCCCCGCCGGCACTGCCCCGGGCGGACAAAGTCCCAGCCACGCCAGCTCTCACCGGTTGCTTGGAAGAGGCCCTCGCCCGCTGCATCCTCTTCCACATACAATTAGGGATCCACTCCCTCCCCCCAGCAGTCACCCTGTGCCTCGCCTCCTGCCTCCGCTGGGCTCCACTGGGCCTTTTGGGAGTGATTTTAATGCACATCTGTCCAGACACCTCTAGCGTTCTTCCGAAGAAGTTCAATGTGCTAAAACATTCCACATTCCAATACACCGCCTGAGAAGAGCCTGGAAACCAGTCCCTCCAGCCACCACCCTCTCACAACTCCCTTCAACCGGGGCGGACTGATTGCCTCCCGTAGTTTCGATCATGGCTGGTATTCCTTCCCTAGACTCTAGGAAATCACCACTGCCGATGGCAGAGAACTGAGCGAGCCTTTAACCTCGCCCCTTTTTCTTAAGTTTTTATTTTTATTTTTAAGTCGTTCGCTCATGTTGGTCCCACGAGTGCTGAGGAATTAAACGGTCGCCTGAAGCAGAGCCTCTTACCACAGGGAGGCTACATTACAATGGGGTATCGCCCGGT
Source organism: Triatoma infestans (assembly GCA_011037195.1). Taxonomy (NCBI): domain Eukaryota; kingdom Metazoa; phylum Arthropoda; class Insecta; order Hemiptera; family Reduviidae; genus Triatoma; species Triatoma infestans. The sequence continues at coordinate 4,152 of JAAEAF010014358.1, forward strand.
TCCCCAAGGTGACCGCTACCGCACATATGTTTAAACATCCTGTACGCATCCAGCCTCGACGCGCATCTCTTCTCGGCTTGGATGGAGATACCTATAAAAGAACATGACAGGATACCAAGGAAAGGAGGAGGAAAGTGGGAGACCGGAGGGGGTTTACTCCGGCCCGTCAAATCCCCGTTCGCCACCTCACAAGGGAGGTGCCCGGACCACACCGCGTGGAGGTGGGTTGACTTGGGGAGTTAGCGGACAGAGAGCACAAAGCACTCTGTGGCCCAAGAAAAAAAAAAAGTCATTACTTTATTGGCTCCGAGCGCCAATGACCACAGGTGTTGACGCGCCTTAAATTAAAAAAGAAAAGAAAAAGAAAACATTTTTCTGGAAGAATTAATTCCTTGGAGTCCCTGAGGAATCTGTTGACGTTAAATTTTAATATTATTGGGGCTATTATTGGTGTTTTGGCGCTGTTTTCTGATCTACAATGAAACCACTTCAAGCACTATCTCCCATTGGTGTTAAACCCAAACTATCGTAATCTCACCAAATTTATATTATATTTACATGGCAAGAATTTCATGGGTAAAAAAAAAAAATAGTCAATTTTATTCTTTTATATTAAGACGTCACGATAGTTGACGTCACAATAACTGAATGGTTAGAGGCGCAGGCCTCAAAGCTGACGTTGTTCTATTGGATTTGATTTCCCAGTTTTGGCCTTGGCTTTTAATTGAGAATTAATTAGAGTGAAATGCATAATAAAGTGTATGCATAATAAATGCTATCCGCTTCATCCATATGCCTGAACGTTTTCCAACGTTAAACGTTCGACGTTAAAGCCCGGTAGAAAAAATAGTAATTACTTTACTTTACTTGTATTAACCGCATAAGAGAAAGTAGTAAGAGATTTTCAGATCACGGAGACAGATCTTTTATTTTACTCTCTCTTACTGTTATTTAAGCGGAAGTAATGCAAATGTCAAACGTAAAATTTTCTAATTTATTCTCCGCAAGTGTGAATTTACTGAATGTCTTTTTTCTTTTTAGTTTTTCGGGATTTTCTCGAAAAGTCTCCAAAAATTTTCTTTAAACTTTGTATCCTATCTACATTTATAACCTTTTTCAGGGAAAATTGATTTTTCGTAGGGTTTCGGGAACTAAAGTACCACTTCAGCACTATGTATATTTTTGCAAACATATAATATTAATATAAATTAGAAGCATTGACAGAATTCCAAATTTTCTGAAAATTGGTTAATTGAAAGTGCAATTTTACAGGATAGGTTGTTGAGATTTTGGAATTTTCTCGAAAAAGCGCCCATAACGATTTCATTTAAACATGCAATTCTAACTGCATAGATAAAACGGATTTCTTATAGTTGTAATATTTTTTTTATTATCTCTTTATTCAATATTATTGGCGCTCTCTACAGGATACTCATTCTCTACTGTCTAGATGGAAGTTTGGCAATTGTTCTCCCCTCTTCCTCTAAATTAATGGTAGAACAAATGAAGAAAATTTGTCATTTTGTATGCAACTACAACAAGGAGGAGTAAGAGAAAGTGGCGTGAGTGATTAACACCAGATTTTTCTTCTTAATCTGAAACTTGGGTTGTTTTTGTTTTCCTATTTGAATACAGTGCGGAATTATTCCTAATATTGATCCTTTTTTCTTCTTTATGACCTGTGAAGGGGAAATATGAAAACAGACAAAGAAACAAAGAAAAAAACCTAAGAAACTTTAATATATACATGAATACAGCCCAGAACAAAGACAGAGAAACCCTTAGGCGAGAATTCTTAAAGGAAAATGGAAAACACAGGCTGGATGGTAGAAGTGGGGAATGGGAATGGAAGAAATATGGAATGTTCATTCAGATGAGAGCGAAAAACCATTGTTTTGGTCGTTATGTTTTTGGTCTGGTGGAAGGGAGGAGGATTTTCCCCACTTTTCTTGTTCCCCACACACTACGCTCTTTCTCTCTCTTTCCGGCATAACGGAAACAGAACTGAATACGTTAGATGGAGAGTAAATGATAAGAAGCTGTACACTGAGTGGGGCAAAGGACTGAACATTGCAACACACTAGAGTATTCCAAACTACTTATCATTGTCTAGTCTTTTTCTATTACTCTCTCTCCTTGTTCTCTCTCTCTCTCTCTCTCTCTCGAATATTGTATCTCTACTGGACTGTCTAATGAAACCTCGATATCTATGTATCCATTCTTCTTATTTCTGACACATCTTCATCAACCAATATCTTGGGAGACGACCAAGAAACTGTTTTACTGGTTCTATCTCACTACACTGTTGCCTAATGTTGTTGGTGATGTTGAAGCAAACAAACTACAGACACTGTTGACATATTTCCTTAAAATATTATATTCTAATGCCACTGAACAATTGAGGGGGTGTGCCATGGCTGATTTTCGAGGCTGATATGTGTAACCAGTGGGAACTCTTATTTGTTTTAACGATGCATTAGCTAATTGGCTATTGGATTACTTCTAGGAAGTGATTGGATTAGATAACAGCTTTATTATCAAATATATAAAATAATAATATAAAATAAGAACAAATGTGCACACTCACCTTATACCCTTCTTATAAATTGTTTATTTAAGGATGTTTAGATAAGACTAAGGAATATAAATTCCTTAGTCCACTATATTTGGAAAAAGAATGAAAACCTGCGGCTTAAGAAGAATATGCTTTAATATTCTGTGCAGTAGTGAAAGGAAAGGTTCTTAGGAGGCTATTTCCGGCAGAGTGAATTAGAATATCAGTCGAGAGTGGAGAAGTAGTGGTGACTCAGTCCGCAAATTTCGGACTTTTTTTTGGAATTGTGTGGAATTCTTCATGTTAGTGGTAGAATAAAATTTCTTGAACATAGAAACGACTGCACTAGAAACGGTGTACAGTCAAAGCCAAGACATTATAGTGTTGGTAATACTGCTTGTTTACTTATCATTTCGCTTGGTTTAATTTATTTTATACAAAAAAGTCTTTTTAAAGAAAAAAATCTGGTGTGAAACACTCACACAACTTTCTCTTACTCCAGTTCTCAAAATGATAATTGACAAATTTTATACTTTGTGTACCAAATTTAATGAAATTCGTCGAAAACAAAAACTATTCAGTAAAAGCGCACTTCCGGTTTACTAATTTTCTTGAAACTCGGAATTTAAGCCATCTATTTATTTCTAACTAATTATGTTTGGATGATAGAATTGTATAATCAACTATGATAGCACTTTGATGAAAATCTAACCCTACCCCTCCCCTAAAAGTGCCCTTAAAAGAATTTTCCCAGAGAAATGTTTTAGATAAAAGTTGTAGATCGTTGCATGTTTAGTTTATGTAAGAAGTTTCAAAAAAATCGTCGGAGCCATTTTTGAGAAAATTGCGAAAAAGTGAATAAATTATTTAGTAAAGTGGTAAAGTAATCGTACTTCCGGTTATCCGATTTTTTTCAAACTCGGAATTTCAACAACATATTTAATTCTAATTAACATTATTTAGATGACAGAATTGTAAATAAACTGAAATAGCACTTTAGATGAAAACCTAACCCCACCCCTCCCCCAAAAGTGCCCTTCAGTGCATTTTCCCGGAGAAATGTTTCAAATAAAAGTTGTAGCTCTTTGTATGTGTGGTTGATGTTTCAAGTTCAAAGAAAATCATCGGAGCCATTTTTGAGAAAATCGCAAAAAAGTAAAAAATTAACTAGTAAAGTGGTACTTCCGGTTGAGGAATTTTGACAGATAACGTAGTGTCAGATCCCACGGTGATACCTAAACGGAATATCAAGTTTCAACTTTCTACGGTTTTTCGTTTTTGAGCTATGCTGTTCACATACATACATACACACACACACACACACACACACACACACAGACCATTTGCTAAAAACCACTTTTTTGGACTCAGAGGGGACCTCAAAACGGATATTTCCGTGAAAACTCGATATCGAAAATTTGACATGATTACAATACTTCCTCTTACTAGGAGTAAGAGAAAGTAAAAAGACATTTGTAAACATTGTTAATTCCTCCCAGAGTATGTTTAACCTCCCAGCGTTTATTTACTTGTAAACTTCCGTATTCTTCTGACAAAAGTCGGCTGTGGTTCTTCAGTTGCTAATGTTCAAGAAATTATGGTCAGGTTTCAGGCGATGGATGCCTAGAGTAACATCGGTTTGATGGCGATTTTGTAAAGTAGGAGGTAGTTTTATTTAGTAATTTCTGACTTGTATGAAAGTGATGGGAAAAGAAATGTAATAATTTTCCCAAATTTCACTTTGTTCTATACGCAGTGAATCGAGATATTCACATTGTTGTCCAGAGTTATGCCGAGGTAATTGATATGTTGTTAGTTTAAGGGATCAAAGTATTGTTGTGTTTAATTTGTCTGTTGATTGTAGGTGAACGTTTAGTAAACAGAAAGGCTTTTGTTTTGTCATTATTTATTTTAGGCTTTCCATTTAGTGCAGTATTTTGTCAGTCTGTCTGTTGCAGATCTGATCTTTTTATTAGTAGTGTTCTCCATGGTCATGTGTTCAAGCACATAATCCACTATGGAGAAGGCTAGGCTGATATAAGAGGGTTTGGTAAGAGGATTAATGGAAGTGGTTAAGCTCGTTATAACTCTTTGAGAGTTATGTGTTGTAGACTCTTCGACAATTATTACTGTCGCATGCAGTCTTTTTGCTGTCTTCTTGATTCATTGATGTTTGTTTAGTTTGATGTTTGATGTGGCTCTGCTAATGTGTGTTTCAAACTGTTTTGATCGCTGAAAATGTTGTTTTAAAAAATTGTATTTACAATTTCTTTTTTTGAAGCTCTTGGTGGGCGCTTGTCACAGCTAGCTCTAGAAAGCAGCTTGATGTTATGAATGTTGTAAGAACTTGAAAGGGGATAAGAAAAAGAGGGGGATTGAAGGTGAGCATAGCGCTATGAGGCTTGTACCAGCAACATGGAGTTTCCAGTGCTTATTCTGGTAAATTTCCACAAAACAGAGAATTGTTGATTTCATTACACCAAAAAAAGAAGTATTGCGAGCGTGCAAATTTTTGGAAATATATGTCCTGAGACTCCCCTAAATATATGTTCTGAGGGTCCCCTAAATATTAAAAATAAAAAAAATTGTTTAGCGACTGTTTTGAGTGTGTGAAGTGTGAACAAAATATTTTTAAAACACGAAAAATCGTAGGAAGCTCAAACCTAATAAATCGTTTAGGTACCACCACCGCATCCCCGGCTATAAGGTTTCGGATGCAAATTCAACCATCAAAAGTGCAGCTTTTATTGAATAGTTTTCCAATTTTTACATGATTTTTCTCGACAAAACGGCTCCAATACTTTTCTTTAAACTTTATACACTCACTATAAACATTCAGGCTGTATGATGTTCATTTGAAATATTTTTATGTAGGGAGGTGGCATTCCGCTTCCGTCTAAAGTGCTTTCAATGTATTATTATTGTATCATTCTAACATCTATATTATAATATTAATAAGAATTACGTATAGTGTTTTTGTTCCCAATCATCAGAGAATCAGTTGACCGGAAATGCAACTCTAGTCAGTTTTTTTAGTATTATTGCTTTTATTATAAAGTTTTTCTTCAGAACAACATTCTCTTACTCCTCTCAATGCAGTTTTATACGAAATAATAAATTTTCTTTAAATTTCAATTTTCGTTCATGTGTCCTAACTAAATATACAGGGGGAGGGGGCCGGTAGAGATTGATTACATTGTAGAGAGCGCCAATAATATTGAAGCAAATACATTTGCAATTTTACATCTCAGTTTCCTCAGAACCACTTAAAAACACTTCTTTTTTTTTTTATAATAAAAATGTTACAAATAACAATTAATATTATATGCAGTCAGTATCCCAAGTGTAGTGGCCGATTTTCTTCAAATTTGGAATTCCAGCTGTTTCCTAATGTACGAGTATATTGTTATTACAGAGATGGAAGAACCGTAGAATCATACATTATATAGAAGTAGTATTGCAGAGGAAAGGTAACGCTACTGTTCGCCCAACACTCACCTACAAAAAAATCAATTTTCCCGGAAAATGGTGGTAGGTGTTTTAAATATGTGCAAGCAGTTATACAATGTTTAAAAAAAATCATTGGAGCCGTTTCACGCAAAAAAAAAGCGTTCAGTAAAGTCGCACATCCGGTTGATGGATTTTGAAACCACAAACCTTCCTGTCTGATGCGATGCTGGCACCAAAAATGGAATTTTTAGTGATTTTTTTGTTTTTGAGATATTTTTACAATACACACTTATCATACAGGCCATTCGCTAAAACAATTTTATTGTACTCAGAAGAATATCCGGTGTAGAAAAACTCAATTATTCGAAAATTTGACAGGAGAGGAAGTAAAAATTGATTTTCCAGAGAATTGTGGGCTAGCTGTCACAACTTTTCTAAAAGGTGTCGATTTATTAAATTGGTTTAGATGTCCCCCACCTATATAATATTGTAGCCTCTGAATATTATGTACAAATACCCTGTTTGAAGGAAATTTGTGAAAGCGGGTTCCAGTAAGAGATAGCTGTGCGACTGTTTCACACTCGACTTTTTTTGGTTTACTTATTCAAATGTGTACTCTTCAAAGATTACCATTGTGTCTTCTTAAGAAAAATTATCAAATAAATATGCTACTACCCATCTGTCTAACATTTTAAGATTTATATCAGTCTTTACAAATAACATTTATTTTATCAGCTTTGGTATTTTGTTTTCTATTTTTATGAATTCACATTAAACAAATAATAAATAAAGGAATATAAATTTTAATATATTTAAATGTCATAGTTTAGAGACGGAATAAATTAAAAAGAAGATAAAAAAAGGTATCACCAGGTGAGGTGCCTTCGTCGGCATGCTATTTGTCATTCTTTTATTCCAGATTTGACCCAACGTCATAGAAAAATAATTCATCTTTTTTTACTTTTTTAGTGAATGGATGGAATGTCAGTTTTTTTCTTTCTATTTATTTATTACTTTTTTTTCAATGATACTTCTACGTTTTTACACTTTATTTTTACTTATTTTTGCTTTTACGTACACTATAATCTAAAAAGAAGTTTTGTGATCTTGTTAAATTTTCGATATCGAGTTTTCACAGGAAATACACGGTTTTAGGTCCCGTGAGTCCGAAAAAAGTGGCTTTTAGAAATTGGTCTGTGTGTGTGTGTGTGTGTGTGATCAGCATAATTGAAAAATGAAAAATCGCAGAAAGTTCAAACTTGATGTTCCAGGGGACCTGGCAATACGTTTTGGACAAAATTGGTCAACGGAAGTAACACTTTACTGAAGGGTCTTTTTAGTTTATTGAGATTTTCTTGAAAACGGCTTGGTAGTTAACTTACACACACAACTTTTATTTGAAACATTTTTTTGGGAAAATTTATTGAAGTGGGAGATTTGGTGGTGGAGTGGGGTTATGTTTAACTCTTCAATGTTATTTCAGTTTATTATACGATTCCCATCATTCATGTATTCAGTATGGTTTTTTTAGTAAACAATAATTTCCTATACTAGGTATAATTATTAATATATATATATAGATAGTGAAAATAATAATATTAATATTTTCGTAATAATTGTGATGTTTATAGGTAGTAACAATGTGAGGAAATGATAGGTTGGATATTTATCTTACTGGTACTTGTGTACCAGGGCCGAGCTGCTACAACCACAGGGCCACTTTCTTTCACCACGTCATCTGAAGAAATAACAACCGGTAAGTAGATCGAATGTTTTATATTTTTAATAATTTTTTTTAATTCTCAACTGTTCGTATTTTGTTTATATTATGAAGGATGATTTTATTTTTTCAGTGTTATTTTAATCATTTAATTCATTCGTATTATTGGCCTGTATTTTTTTAAGTTTTACAATTACAATAGATTTCTCATTATAGACTTGACGTGATTATAATAATCATAGAGACCCGATAAAAAAAAACGATAATGAAAGGGGGCATACTGATAAGTGATAACATTAAAAACCACAATGATATAATATTACTGCAGAGTACGTATGATAATAAAATAGTTTCTTGGTAAAATTTTTACCAATAGTAATGTTAATTTCAAAGAAAGATAATGTAAAGGTAATTTGAGGGAATTTCGGAGCAGATATAATGCAGTCAACAATGACTAATTAATGAAACAAAATTACAGACCTTTGTCTAAGTAAAATTGAAAACAGTTATTTATTTTTTTAATTTCTTTCTGACTAAAAAAAAAAAAAAAAACCTGGTGTGAAACACTCACACGACTTTCTGTAACATAGTAGCAGGCAAAATCAATTTTCTCGGTATAGTGCCTAAAATAAAAAGATAAGTCGAAGTTTAAGGAATATTACTGGAGCTTTAGTGCCGTTTGAGGGAAAGTACAAAATAAATAAACAACAAAATTCAGTAAATTGACACTTCCGGTTATTAGTTAGTTCTACGCACATGCAGACAAACAGGTTCTCTATAAAAAAAACAACTTTTTTTTTATTATCTTTCGCTTTCAAGAAATTAAAAAAATTTATCTCATCTTTTTTTACTGTTAATTCCAGCCACATTATAACTAAGAATTGATAAAGTATTGTACATTTTAGGTTGTTTATGGCGAAGTGATGAACTTTTTTCTTACAAATCTAGGGTTGAGATGCTATGCTGTGGTCCAGAGCAAGTGGCCTCACTTGACAGACATATCTTCTCAGATAGTTTTCACCGAATTTCTTCAGCCGTATCATCTTCTTCAGAATTTCCCTAGAGTTCCTCAGCCTTGTACCACCTGAATTTCCTCCCCTCAGATTCCAAATAGCGTCTCTCCCACATGCGTACCCTCAATTTTTAGGTTTCCTCATGGCGAGTCTGCCATGTATAATCTTTAGCAATATAAATAACCCGTTTTCTTTAAATTTCTTTTGTTTCTTAAAATCTCAGAAATAGCACTATAGTTATTACATTCTAATTTTATTATGTGGGCGTATAGTCCTTACAACGTAAACATTCTGGTTGACCCAAATATATCTACATTTAATTCCTCCTTACAAAACTTTACTCTTTCCTTCTCAGCTCCTTTCCATCCTTCTAACCCTTTAAACAGTAGGTTCTTTCTTCTTGTATAGTTCTCCAGTCCTTCTAGATTGTGTTCTTTATTAACTTAATTCTTTCTTCAAGAATTCAGATCTTTCTCTGAGGCCTTTCAGCATCAGCTTATCTTTCTTCAACTCATTTATCTCAGCTTTTATCTCTTCAACATCTTCTTGGCTAGGTAAAGTTTTAGCATCAATTAACTGCACTTAATTGTGCTAGCCACTGTCATATTTCCAACTTCTCCATCCATTTCCTGAGTAATACTGTTAATTTTTTTTTTTTTTTTTAATATTCTCCCTTACACACAAATCTGGTGAAGAACGAGATTATTTAATTGAAATGCTTTTTCCAGTTTTTCGCAATTTTATTGAAAGCAGTAACAATTTTCTTTAAACTTGGTACACTGTCTACATACATAAATACCTACCATTCTTATATTTGAAATATTTTCCGAAAAAATTGTTTTTTTCGAGGAGTTCTGGGAAAACAGTAACAGGAAACAGTAATGTTACGCTTTCCTGTGAAGTACAATTTATGGTTTTACCAATTACATAATAATAATAATAATATGCATTGAATGCTCTGATAGGATTCCAAATTTGAAGAAAATCGGTTGACCGGAAGTACGACTTTATAGAGTAGCTACTTGAGTTTTCTGGAATTTTCTCGAAAGCGGATGCAACGATTTTCTTTAAACTTGGAAGTTCACTGCACAGATCAAAACACAACCCTTTTATTTGAACCTCTTTTCCGAAAAATATGATTTTAGAGATGTTTTTGGAATTCCATCAGTTGGGTTTAAATATACTGCACAAGCTTTGTTGGTTTTGAGGCAGAGGGCGTTCCATACAAGTTTGCTCAGGTACACAAGTATAACCATTACCACCATTTTACGGCCAGCCTAACTAAATATTGTGAACATTGCAATTTTAAAGATAATTTGTTAAATAAATTGTATTATTTGAGTAAGAGAAAGTCGTGTGAGTGTTTCACACCAGATTTTTTTACTTTCTCTTATTCCTAGTAAGAGGAAGTATTGTAATCGTGTCAAATATTCGATATCGATTTTTCACTGGAAATATATGTTTTGAGGTCCCCTGAGTCCAAAAAAGTGGTTTTTAGAAAATGGTGTATATGTGTGTGTGTGTGTTCAATCTTGATATCCCGTTTAGATATCACCATGGGATCTGACGGTGCTTATCTGTTAAAATTCCTCAACCGGAAGTACCACTTTACTAGTTGTTTCTTTCACTTTTTCGCGATTTTGTTTTGGCTCCGACGATTTTCTTGAAACTTCGAATATAAACTACACGTATAAAGAGCTACAACTTTCATTAAAACATATCTCCGGAAAAATTCATTTAAGGGTACTTTTTGGGCAGGGGTGGGGTTATGGCTTCCTCTAAAGTGCTGTTTCAGTTTATTAGACAATTCCGTCATCCAAATAATGTTAATTGGAATTAAATATGTGTTGAAATTCCGAGTTTAAAAAAAATCTGATGACCGGAAGTGTGTTTACTTTACCACTTTACTAAATGATTTTTTCACTTTTTCGTGATTTTTTCATAAATGACTCCGACGATTTTCTTGAAATTCGAATATAAACTACAAATACAAAAATGTACAACTTTTATTTAAAACATTTCTCTGGGAAAATTCATTTAAGGGCACTTTTAGGGGAGGGTTGGGGTTATGTTTTCTCTAAAGTAGTTGATTATGCAATTCTATCATCGAAACAAAATTAATTAGAAATAAATAGATGGACAAAACTCTAAGTTCAAGAAAAGTAGTAAACCGGAAGTGCGCTTTTACAGAACAGTTTTTCAGTTTTCGAAGAATTTAATTAAATTTGGTGCACTAACTATAAAATTTGTTAATTATAATTTTGACAACTGGAGTAAAAGAAAGTCGTGTGAGTGTTTCACACCAGATTTTTTTAATAATGTCCAGATCGATATGATGTTTCGATGTTTGCATAAACTATAGTGTACAAAATGATAAAAACTGTATTGCCCTTATAAAGAGAGGGGTAGAATATTCTATTTAATGACAAGAGTAACAAAAAAAAAAGTCCGCCGCCATTTCCCACCAGTTTTCTCTCATTTTATTGAGAATTATGTAGAGTGTAGCACATTAAGTGTTTAGTTTACAAACTAAGGTAAAAAAAAAACGGGTAGAACAATAGCACCCTTAAACTGCATGGTCGTTATTACAACCGTTGGGAACATAACCTAGTTGTAAGCCTGAACCTAGATGACATGTTACGTGTCCACATGTAATGACGAAGTACTTACTACCCTCCCTGTTCATTAATAGAAAAAAGGCATAAAGTGTTGTTATGTCCTTTTCTCCATTCTCCACTTTAATACTGCCGGTATTACAATAGCCCCTACATGGTTCTGTATATCTGTACAGGTCGTCCTTTTATTGACGAATCTGAATCAATAAAATAACAAGCCGACGGCAAAAGAAATAAAAACAAGAGTTAAGGTTTAGACCAAACCCTTAACATTGGACATTTGGTTCATTCATGGAACATTGGCGTTCTTCCTGTACGAGCCAACAAACAACGATGGTTGGAATTTTTTTCTTAACAGCTGATTTAAATCCATTACCAAGATAAAAAAAAAAATTAATAACTAAAAAACTAATCATGGTGAGAAACACTCACACAACTTTCTCTTACCGCAGTCTACAAAATTGTTATTGACAAATTTTATAGTTACTATAAGTACTAAATTTATTGAAATCCATCAATGTAGGTGTAAGAGAAAGTAATAAAAGGGAAAAAATCCGATGGTACTGACACCAGGTATCCCGTTTAGGTCCAACTACAAGGTCTCCTCCCATCTGATGACATTTAGATCTAAATATATTAACGATTTTCTTTAAACTTCGTACACTAACTCAATAAATAAATGCCTATGATTTTTACTTGTTAACATTTTCCAGAGACATTATTGATTTAGGAGTTTGTGAGGAATCTGTCGGACGTTATCATTTCCACTTTGATTTGGGTTAGTTCAATATTATTGGCGCTGTCTTCTAGGCTACAGTGTAACTACTACGTGTAATGTACTCCCACCAACTCTACAATTACATTGGCAAGTAAATACAAAAATTCCAAGTTTCAAGGAAACATCTCAGTTTTATAATTGTATTAAACCGCTGTTAGACAAAGTGGTGTAAATTGTTTTCAAGTTTTTGTTTATGTATATGTTTAATTGTGAGTTTAAAAGTTCAAAGTATACCCCCCTATCGTGTGGACTTTGAGAACTCTTCGTGAAGATTTATAGAAACAAGAAATTAATTTCACTGAAACTGGAAGTAGCTATTCTTTCTCAAATGATTCTGCGGTTAAAAAAAGTAAAAAAAACAAAACAAAAAAAAACAATCGATATACATCTAACCTAATCGATAATCGATATACATATTTGTTTAAACGTTTAAACATAGCTCTTAAATAAGAGTAATGAAACACAAAACCTTTCTGACAATAAAAATAACGAGTTTTCTCCCTCATAAGTATGTAGTTATTAAACGAAAAAAATTACTATATTACAAGTTACTAAGGCAAAGTTGATAATACATGGGGCCTGGCTCAGAACAGATTAAACTGTTAATAGGATTCAGGATTAGTAAAAAAAAATAGGATTAAAGGCTAAATTCCCGAGAAGGATATAAAAAAAAAGTTGGACACACACACACACACACACACAACTCTCGCGCTCTCTCTCTCTCTCTCTATATATATATACATGAAAGTGCACCAAAAAATGGACGCCGCCATAGAAAATGATTACCACCAAGCTTTGTTACATCCGTTTGTACCATTGTAAAACAAAACATGGTAAAAGCTCACACTTCCTCTTTTCTTTCTATTACTCCTGTAAGAGGAAGTATTGCAATCGTGTCAAATTTTGAGGTCTACTTGTACGATATACAGTGCCGCAGCTAGCTATTCCTGTGCCCTGGGCAACAATTTTCATTTAGGCCATTTAATTAATTAGGTTTGGGTAAATAAAACAAATACATTACAATAGATTTTTAATAAGATTTATTTTAATTGCACTTTTCTCTATTCACACTGTAACCTAACCTAAGTTAGGCAAGTTAACATAGGCGCGTCGATATAAGTCAGTTCTGCCATTCATTCGAATGTTCATGTTGGTGATCAGAAAAGACATGTAGGATCCAAGTAGATTAGATTCTGTGGTGGGTTGGCTCTCCAGCTTATGCCACCGTGGCCCAAGGGTCTATTGTGGCACAAGGTGTCTCAGGAGGGCAAAATCTAATCGCCAAACCGCGCAATAGAAAGGCGGAAAAATTTAAAATTTAATTTCTTGTGAACAGCATTTTGGGCCCCCCTTTTAATTTGGCCCTGCGCGGGTGCACTGGTTGCATCTGCCTAGTTACGGCACTGACGATACAAATGCTTTGCGAATGGTGTGTGTGTGTGTGTGTGTGAGTGTGTGAGTGTGTGTGTGTGTGTGTGTGTGTGTGTGTGTGTAGTATATTAACAAAATATCTTGAAAACGAAAAATCGTCGCAAGGACAAACTCCATATTCCATTTAGATAATACCCCACCATAACTCATATTAACGTTTTGATCAAAATACATCAATCAAATCAACTGTGTACACACACACATTATAACTATCAGTTTTCTTTAAAACATTCTCCTTGGAAATTGATTTTGTTTGGTTTTGATTTTGAAATTGAATTGAATGGTTCTGCCTCTTATATTAAAATTTTTACGACAAACGTTAACGGAAAAAAGTTACCCTTTGAAATTTTTGTTTTGAAATATTTATTTACAAAAATAATATATACATCAAATGTACATAAATACAATAGAGCTTCGAGTTACATAACGTTTTAGCTCTCGCTTAATGTTTAACATTACTCTTTTTTTTTTTTTTTTTTTTTATCGGGGGGGCCAACGCACTGCGACCTTGATCAGGTCTATTGTGCTATGCCCCCTGGGTGCCACAGGTCTGCCCATAGCACCCGAACGGATGCCCAGTTGAACATTCGTTCTACAATACCTCCATCAGGTTAAGATCCCTGAGGAATCCTAATACCCTGACGGGCTCTAGAGAGAGTATGTCCCCCTCCTCCACCTGATAGCTGCCCAGGTTCCTAAACCTTCTCTGAGTGGCAGCCTCGCAGTCTTTAGGAGATGTATTGGAGTTTCCTCCAACAACATTACTCTTTAGTTAATTATAAAACTGAGGAAGAATCAGGGAAAAAATGAAATTAAAAACCCTAGATTGTAAAAATGTTATAAGAAAACTGAATTTTGTATTAAAGCAAGTAATTTTTAAAAAAAAGTTAATAAACAGCTGATTAAAAAAAAAAAATCAGCTGTTTATGAAAACTAAAAACAGAAACAAGTGTTTTCAGAATATATAAAAATAAAGATTATAATCATAATTTCGTTTATATATATGAGTTTAATAAGCTAGGCCAGTTTAATAATAAATTTATGAGGCATTAAAGACAGATTGTGTAGGTAGTAAAATTACAGAGCAAATTACAGTTTATACTTGATCTAGGCAACAGTGTAACCACCGTAAAACCACTTCTTTTGGATATACCTTGCTTTTATTTACAGTTCCTAAAATTAAAATCTTCTAAATCAGTAAAATATCGTATTATGATTGTTTATTATTTATATTTATTAGATTAGTAGCTTTCCCATGCGACTACGTCCTAACTTTTAAATTTATGAAATCCTTCGGTGTTTTTATGGAGAAAATTGCAGATGAAAAAACTGTTCAGTAAAAACGCACTTCCGTTGTACCGATTTTTATATTAAAGACCTGAGATGTCAGGCTTGCCTCTATACTGCCAATCAGTGCGAAGTCGAGCACCACCTGATGGGGGCTAAGAGAAACTAATGGTTTACTGAAAATTGTGAGTTTTAAGAAAATAATTCAAATAGTTCACTAAGAGTTATTGGAAGAGAATGTGTTTTGTGTGATTCCCCACCAGGCCCTTTTTATATATTTATCAATCTCAAGAAAGTGAAAAGTCAACATCTCCCAAGACTTGCTCTTGCATTAAGATAGAAAGTGAAACATTAACCAAGTAATCTCGTAATGTACTCAGTAGAAAATCGACCAGCATGCCCAGTTTCCTTTTTGTAGTTTTCCATTTTCATTAAAAATAAATTGCCATTTTGGAAATTAGATTTAAAAACATTTTTCTAATAAGTTGATTAGCTTTATTTAATAATATATATTAACTATTACTGTAAATTATAAATAAATATAACCAATTTCGCATTAATATTTTAAATATCCCCTAATTTCGTAAATAAAATAGAAATAAATCTATAGGAAAGGATGTGCGGTAGGAAAAGCAATTATCCTGAGTGTATTGTTGGGAAATAATACAAACAGAAAAGTGGCGGGCACGCTAAACGGAAAAGCTATTTCCTTTATCCTGACGGCCCATTAACTCCAGAGAATCTAATGTGCTGGAAGCTTCAACTACACACAAACTCACTACATTAAATAATTATTTGAGCTAATATTTATCCAGACGGCTGGGGTGGGTGTTTTCCTAAATAAAGTGATTAGGATGGGGTGAAGACGTGAAAAACATTTTTATTTTGCTCTTATTACGATCGTAAATAGTCTGATTATTAAATTTAATCCGGAAAATAGGGAAGATTGCGATAGTGCGTATTTTAGTGTCCCCAAAATACGAAAAAAATATTGTTAGCGTCTGTGTGTGTTTTAACAGAATGTCTCAAAAACAAAAAGTCACAGGAAGCTCAAACTTGATTTGGTACCTGTACGGTTTAAGTACTACCGCATCAGACACGAAGATTTCAGGCAAAACCGGAAGAATCCATCAACCGGAAGTGTGACTTTACCTAATGGTTTTCTTTCTCAGTGATTTTCTCGAAAACGGCTCAATAAACGATTTTCTATAAACTTCGTATCATATGTAGGCACATAAATGCCTACCACTTTTATTGAAACATTTTTCTGGGAAAATTGGTTTTATGGGGGAACAGTAGCGATATGCCCCCTCCTGTAAGTACCAATTCAGTATAATTTATGGCTTTACCGCCTATATAATATTATTAATACACATTAGAAGCATAGATAGAATTCTATACTTGAAGAAAATCGGTTAATCAGAAGTGGATTTTACAGAATAGGTTTTAGAATCACATTCAAGCAAATATTACTTCTAATAAAAAGAACTGCAATTCCTGCCACTTTTATGTCGTTTCCCTGTTGTGTCCATGCCGTTTAGTAAAAATTACAAGTTTGAAGAAAATTGATCGAATCGTAATGTTGTTACAGTAAGATGGAGTCCATGTTGTTTTTTTCTATATAACAACAGTAATACGTCATCGTCTTATTCTGTACGAGACATATCAAATGTAACTTGGATGACATTTATAGTCTCTAAATGGACACTTAAGAGAGGGGCGAGAGAGAGGGGGTGAGAGATTGAGAAAGAACACCTAGTACGTAAATCTGGAGAAGACACTTTGCCACACTGACGTCATTGTCCATATTTACATAGTACTTTCTCTTATTTAATGTAGACAGAT
This sequence comes from Triatoma infestans, assembly GCA_011037195.1. Lineage (NCBI taxonomy): Eukaryota > Metazoa > Arthropoda > Insecta > Hemiptera > Reduviidae > Triatoma > Triatoma infestans. The sequence continues at coordinate 20,845 of JAAEAF010014358.1, forward strand.
ATAACGTATCCAAATATTTCTTTCTATGTCATTGCCACTTACAGCAAACTGTCTGCAGCACTTGTCGTCTATCCTTCTGCTCTCAACAGATGTTTATCTTAATCGTAAAGATCATTCAAAATTTGTTTCCATGTTGATATAAAAGGAGTATCCATTTTGAAATTCATTTTAAAATTATAATTTCATTCATTTATTAAACCGCCATTTTTTTGTTTGCTTTTGATTTAGCTTTTTTCTGGCGATCGTCCAGATTTTCGAAATTGAGTTTTCACCGGAAATACAAGTTTTGGGTGTCTCCTGAATACGAAAGAAATGGTTTTAGCGAATGGTGTGTGTGTGTGTGTCTGTGTGTGTGTGTCTCAAAAAATGAAAAAAATCAGAGGAAACGAGAAAACTTGGTATTCCGTCAAGAGGTACTCCCACCATATTTTGTGCGAAGTTTTCGGGCAAAATCTATCAAACGGAAGTGCGACTTTACTTAATGTTTTTTTTTTCATTTTTTCGCGGTTTCCTTGAAGTATTTTCTTCAGAGATTTGCTTACACTAAACACATAAATATCTATCACGAGGAGTTCACATCGAGCGTTCATAGTATTAACATCGTGTCTCGTTTTTTTCTGTAAAAAAGGTGGTAAATGTGAGTGTATTGTTACCAAAATTTGGATAGTTATAAAACGCAGTGCCTGGCTTAATATCACAAAAAATCCAGAATTTTCATCGAGTGGATTTTGAGAAAATAAGGTGAAAGGTTTTTAACTGTAGATATTAGTTAGGAACTTGATTGTGCTTGAAAATTACGTAGAAGATGACGTGCTAACGGACGAAGTACGTGACGTAGTATATGACACAGTGCTTGCGTATGTTTAGTGAGCCATAATCCTGTATAGTAAATAACTTCGGTTTTAATATTTTGAATTGAAATTACCAACATATCTCACTCCAGCACATCACTTCATATAGACCTCATATAGCACTCCAGTACGCACTTCATCTTCTTGAAATCACCTTGCTGTCTGTAAGAAGAGTTTCTCTTCTAAACCTTCAATTTCCACTCTTAATTCTATTTCCATTATTAGTTACAATATTTTGGGCCTGAGATCCAAAATTGATAACTATCCTATTGCTTTTTTGAATTTATTAAAAAAGTTTGATATTTTTATTTTATTAGATTTTTGGTAATGGAAAATTCGTTCAGTTATTATAATCATTATTTTCCAGAATATTATTTAAGTTGGGAACCGGCTCAGAGTATCCAAATATGTGGTGGCAAGTTGTGTGGTGTGAAGCGTTCTCTGGGTAATCCATATTTTTGTACAATGACGGGGCTTCCGGGTATTCGCTTAAGACAAAATGATATGGTCATCACATTATTACCTGTTTATCTAAACTGCAATAAATGGGACGAAGATTTCACAAAGCTTTACGAATCCTTCGATTCTGGTTTTACTGGTAAAATTATCCTAATGGGGGATTTTAATGTTCGGATAGGCAACTCCCAGCTTCTTTCAGACGACTTAGTATCCAACAATCCTCACTGTTCTCTCTCAAGAACCTCTAAAGACGCCTTCTTGAATAATAATGGTTCTAAGTTCATAAAATTTTGTTATGATAACGATCTCGTAATTTTGAATGGCCGTTTTGCTGGTGATCGAAAAGGAGACTTCACCTTTGTTGCTCCCGTGGGTTGTTCGGTAAACGATCTCTGTTGTGTATCTTTTAACTGTTTACCCTTGTGAAGCATTTTACCGTCCTACAAGAGACTTTCTCTGATCACCTACCTATTTCACTTTCTATTAAACTTCAGTTAAATAATATTAATAGTAATCTATTACCTCTAATTCCTCAATTAAATTGGAAAGATTCTGACAAAGATGTTTACTGCACTAATCTTGAACAGGCCCTTGGTTCAATAAGTTATTATCCTACTAATCTTCAAGATTATGCAGATGCTCTTACTGACTGTATTAAAAAATCTTGCCCTTCCTCGGCCCCTACTTTTTCTATGATTAAAAAGTTTCAGAAAAACCCTTGGTTCAATTATCGTTGTTTGCAAGCCAGGAGAAAATCATTCAGATGTCTTAACCTGTTCAGAAAAACCAACTGAAGGATTGCCAAAGATGCCTACCTCACTGCTAAAAAAGATTATGTGAAGTTGTAAAAAAGAATATTTTTCTTCATTCTGTCAAATGTTTGGAGCCGTTGAGGACTCCAAACAATTTTGGAGTTTAATAAACCGATTTCGTAGAAAGCACTTTGTTTTGGAGCAGTGATACTGCCCAATCGACAAGCTAGTCTCTCATTTTAAGTCTCTTCTCAATCCTCCTTTGCTTTCTCTTTCCTCCTATGCTGAGCCTTTCATCTCCTCCCCTATTCTGGACTCTCCATTTACCCTTGATGAGCTTTCTTTAACAATATCTAACCTTAAGCGCAATAAGGCCCCTGGTCCTGATCGTGTGCCAAACGAGTTCTATAAATTTGCCCCTTTGGTTTTTAAGGAACGACTTTCAGCTTTCTTTAATTATTGCTTTGAACTTGGTGAGGTTCCTCCATCGTTTGGTAAGTCAATGATCTTTCCACTTTACAAGCATGGTAATATTAACGATGTGGCAAATTATAGAGGAATTTCATGTTGGGATTCCTTGGCAAAGTTATTCTCCTCTCTACTACTCCGTCGCTTGGAACAATTTGTAATTCAGAATGACACATTGAGCGAATTTCAGGCGGGTTTTAGGAGAGGATACTCTGCAATCGATAATCTATTTGTTCTAACAAACTTAATTAGTCTTAAACTGTCGGAGAAGGAATCTAAATTGTATTGCTTCTTCGTTGATTTCAGAGCAGCTTTCGATACGGTGGACCATTGTTCTCTGTTTTTAAAACTACTCAACCTTAGCATCTCTTCTAAGTTTGTGGGTATTCTAAGGAGGTTATACCTCTTTGCTGCCTCCTCAGTTCGTGGTATGGATACGATTTCAGAATTCTTTACGGTTGGTTCCGGCATGAGACAAGGTTGTTTACTCAGCCCTATTTTGTTTTCGTTATTTGTGGATGATCTGCCATCGCTTTTGGAAGGTGGAGTAGTTGTTAGCAATACGAAAATAAAGATTTTGCTTTATGCCGACGACATTGTTCTATTAGCTGATAAACCAATTGCCCTTCAAAGGAATATAAGGATCTTGGAGCTTACTGCGATCAATGGAACCGTTCGGTTAATTTATCGAAATCAAAAATTATGATCTTCAGAAGAGGGGGCAGACTCGCTTCTTCCGAGAAATGGGATTATAATGGGCAGCAAATTGAAATTGTAAATAGATTTAAATACCTTGGCGTTACGTTAACTCCCCGTCTTAACTTCTTACCCCATCTTGTGGAAAAAGTCTTGGGATTAAATAGAGTTTGGCATAATCTTATTCTCAATAAAAATGTCCCCCTATCAGCTAAATATCAGGTTTTTAAGAGTGTGTCTCGAGCAATTGCTTGCTATGGGGCTCATATTTGGGGGTTTCAGGCTTATGAGGTGTAGAGAAACTTCAAAAATTTTTTATAAAAAAATTGTTTGCATTACCTATCGAGACTCCTAACTATATATTGTCGTTAGAGAGTGCTTTGGAACCACTCGAAGTTTATACCCTTAATCTCCATCTAAGATACTGTGTCAAGGTGTTATCTCTTTCATCCCACAGACTCCCTAAGATACTGGCCCTCGAAATAATTGATAGAAAAATATATTGGTTCAAACACTGGCTTACTCTTTTTCAATGTAACTCATGTTCTTTTAATGAGTCCCTGCTTAATTTACAAATTTGGCCCACTCAGTTTGCCTTACTCGGTGAGAGAATAAGGGATCTCGCTTGCAGGAATCTGTGAGACACGCAACCATGTCTGATCGTTTTGTTCTGCACAGCCACTTAACATCTATAGGCAGGAATCGCGTTTCTTCAGCCTTTTCTGACGACCTTTCATTCCTGGAACTGCGGTGGCTTTTCAAGTTGAGAGGGGAGCTTCTTTACCTAAATTATAGGCCCTGGTTAGACAGGGAACTCGAGCTGGAAAAGTGTTCCCTGTGTAATAGTGGTTCTCGTGAGGAAGTTTACCACTTTTTGGGAGAGTGTCCCTTATTAGCTGAATTTCGTCTCCTTTACTTCTCCAAGCGTACGCTTTCTAGAGAGGAAATTGTATCCTTCCTAACAGGTCGGACCCACCCTCGGCCCCTTCTCCGCTATGCTCGCCATGCTTGGAAAGCAAGATATAACTGGATCTCCGATTTTTAATCGATTACCTCTTAGTATAGTTATCATCAGTTCTTTTTTTTACTTTATCTTATTTTCTCTTTGATAGGGAACCTCTCATAGAAGATCACTTTCAGTTTTTGGTGCCTTCATTTATATTATGTACCTTTTTATTTATTTATGTATTTTTCTTTTTTTCTTTGTAAAATGTTTTTTGAATATGCTTTGTATTTTTACGATGATCAGTGAACTCTGGCAGACGGCTGCAGCCATTGCCTATAATATGTTGTACCAGAAAAAGAAGTTTATTTGTACATTTTTGAAATATATATTATTATTATTATTATTATTATTATTATTAAATATCTATCACTTTTATTTAAAACATTTTTCTGCGGTTTGTGAGCAAACGGTAACGTTATGCTCTTGCCTGTAAAGTACTGCTTCAGTACTGTATGGTTTTTTCCCCATCTACATAATGTAAATATACTTTAGAAGCATTGATATAATTCCAAATTTGAAGAAAATCGGAAAATCGGGTGTAAGACAAAATAGGCTTATTCGAGTTTTTTTGGAATTTTCTAGATAACGGCTACAACTATTTTCTACAAAATCTCTTTTATTTGAAACATTTTTCCGAAAGGAAGAAGATATTGGATGAGAATTGGGAGGGGGTGGGTGGCTGTCAGTTAGATTTAAATTTAAACTGCAAAGTTTTATTGGTTTTTTGACAGAGATCGCTCCATATAAGTGTTTTCAGGTATAGAAGTATAACCCCTACCACTTTATTTGTGGCCAGCCTTACTGAACATTCTAAACGTTGCAATTGAAAAAAAATGTTAAGTGTATTATTATTTGGAGTAAGAGTGAGAGAAAATCGTCTGAGTGCTGTACACCAGATTTTTACTTACTTTTCCTTGGAAAAGTTGATTTTATGAATATTCTCGGGGGGGGGGGGATTAGTGACATAGAGGTATAGGTTATCGCTACAATAGGCTAGTTATTTCCTTGGGTTTTAATCCATTTTGTTTCTTTGTTAGAGTTTATCCTTTCCGTCTTTCCATCTTGACTTTTTCTCTCTTTTGATGTTATTAATTATTAACAATTGTTAAATCTAGACGTAATTATTGTCTCACAATAACAGAGTTCATAGAACCTGAAAAGACAACCCAATTAGGAAAAACTTCTGCCAACAACATGTTCATGTAGAGCACGAAAAATAGGCCAAAATACTCCCACTGCTTTCGAACTACTACACTAGGAGCTAAATATAACAGGAGTTATACTAGAGTTAATTATATCTATTTTGTTGATACTAGTAGTAGACAATGCGCGCGAGAGAAAGGGCGGCATCTAGCGCTGTTTAACATTAATGTCCCCACCACAACCCCCATGTTTCCATTTTCCACTCCCTTCCATAGTTATTTTGTCACTGAAAAACTGCCTTTTTTTACTTGGTGCTGGAAGTTTTTCACCTCCAACCCCCAACCCTTTACATTATACTTCTGTTTCAGGTACAGTGGCGCGCCATTCATCGCGCACGGCGGTGTGCACAATAATTCCGCATCACGTGACTCCGACCCACTTACACATATAAACTGTCCTGAACCACGCTATACGCTAGAATTAAAATAATTCATTTTAAATAACGATCCGACACAAAAAAATAAATCACTAAGTAGTTTTCAGTTTTCCCAGTAGCGGTTTTTCATTTACACTTCTTATATCATTAAAAAAAAAAATTCATAAAATATTTTTTACCAACATTTATTGTATGACATACATTTCATTTTTTATTAAACGTATGACTGATGTCACTTTATGATAACGAGAATTAAATATTTATTTATGCATCCATTAAAATAAGTCGGCTATTTTGAATGAAACATTTTTGAAGTACATTAGGGTGGAAGGATACGCATATTTTATTTAGGTAAAAACACAATAAGAAAAGTTCAGATTTTTTACTTTGTCAAATTTTCGAATTTCAGTTGCCACCGAAATACATGTTTTGCGGACCACAGAATAGAAAATAGTTATTTATTTGACACGAGAGAAGAGGGCCACTTTTGCTCACTCTAGTTTCAGATAATGCCACATGAACATTTAACGAAAATTAAAAACTTTTCACTGGAGTTAAATATTAGGTTTTTATTTTCTCCAATCTATTATTCAATTGGTTCTTAATTTATATGAATATAAAAAGATGTGATAAGTTGCAAATATTGAGAATCTATTTTAATTCAAGTTATATACACCCTCTCTATAACCTGATCCTTTTCAAATAACCTCGAATCCGCTGAATCTGAGATTTGTTTTGATCTTGTTTCCATATATTGCCATTAGATGTAAGGCTAATTAGAGATGTATAATGTGACTTTCACACACTAATGAGAGAAAGTATTGTGCAACTCACTAGTGAGAAAAAAAAAAATCTTCGCTAAATTTAGTGTATTCATCGTGACATTATTCCACGACTGCGATAACAACAAAATTTTTTTAGCGAATGGTTAGAGTTAGTGTGTGAACAAAATAAATCGCAGGAAGCTTGATCTTGGTATTCCACTTAGATACTACCAACGCTTCTGAGAAGGATCTGTTACGATCAAAATCCATCAACCGGAAGTGCATCTTTACTAATTTTTTGTTTTTTTGAATGTTTCGCGATTTTTTTCTCTAAAAAGAGAAAAGCTCCAATGATTTTCTTTAAACTTCGTAAACCACCTACACACATAATTATCTACCACTATTATTTGAAATATATTTCTGGGGAAAATTGATTTTTTGGAGGATTCTGGGGGGGGAACAGTAAATTTATGGTCTGACCAACTATGTAATATTAATACATATTAGAAGCATTGATGGAATTCCAAATTTGAAGAAAATCGTTGACCGGGAGTGCAGCTTTATAGAAAATGTTTTTGATTTTTTTAATTTTTTTCGAAAACGGCAACAACGATCTTCGTTAAACTTGGACTGCTTGCTGCATAGATATAAACTTATCGCTTTTATTTGGAACATTTTTCTAAAAAAATTGTTTTTAGGTGGTTCTGATGAATCTGAGACGTTAAGATTCAAAAAATTTTTTTTTATTATCTGTAAATTTATGTTAGAACACGTGAGCAAAATTTGAAATTTAAAGAAAAAATTGTTATTTTATATAGAACTGTATTGAGAGGGGTAAGAGAAAGTCATGTGAGTGTTTCACACCAGACTATTTTTTTGTATATTCTTTATTTTATATTGGAGTTTTTCCCAACATTCTCGAAAACGTGCTCCAAATGATTTTCTTCAAACTTTGTAAGCTTACACATGCAACACATACAACGTATCAATTTTATTCGAAATATTTGCCTAGGGAAAATTGTTTTTTTTGGGGTCTCTAGGGGAACCAATATCTCTCAACTACCATATTTTCCTCTACAGTACCACTTCAGTACAATATATGGTTTTACTTCCTATATATAATAATATACATCAGAATCATTGATAGAAATCCAAATTGAAAAATATCGATTAACCGGAAGTTCAATTTTACAGGATAAGTTTTTAAATTTTTTTGAAACTTGGAATGCTCACTGTTCGCCTAACACTTTTGTTGCAACATTTTTCCAAAACAAGTGGAAAATTCCGTAGTTTTACGGAATTTGTGGCGTTTAATTTCAAATATATGGGGGAGGGGGTTGGTTCTATGTTATTGGTGCGTCCCTTACGTCATCTCTACCTAATTGGATTGGTAGGTTGGTACTTGCCCCCTCCTATCATCTTCTGTATTGGAACGAAGGAGCACAATTTGAAATATAAAGTAAATTTGCCATTTTAAATATTCCTAATTGTTTTAACAATTGTAAGGGAAAGTCGTTTGAGTGTTGTGCGCCAGATTTTTTTCGTACTCCACAGCGCCTCAAACCACGTATTCCCAGTAAAAACTCAATTTAGAAAATTTGACTCGATCGTACTACTTCCTGCCTTCCCAGGAGTTAACAAGATTTCCACATCACTCTGTTCTTTACTCTCTTCCTCGCCCTTTTATAGAAGTCCTTTTTGCACTTAATGCGTTGTACAAATTAAATAATTATAAACCTTGCTACCATATTTGAGGAGTTAATCTTTTCTTACATTTTAACCAACATATTTTTTCCCGTATTATTTACAGTTTATCGAGCAAATAAAATTGGAAAAACAAAAGAGAAATACAAAGACATAGCCAAAGAATATCCCTTTTCTACTTGGATACTAAACCTAAAGACGTAGTATATTCTTTTCTGCGTTTCTATTTATCTAAAAATTTATGGCACACAGCTATCTTGGATAGCGGCAAAACAAAGCGAACAGATAGAAACCGTCTTTCTAGTTACAAAAACTGTTCCTATTTTCCATTGGGAAATCCCCTTACTGCTTCCAAAGAAAAGGAAAGAAAAACCCAACTTAGGGGAAGTAGTATACAGTTTTATTTGTATCTAGAATTTATGTTTTCTCAAAAGTAGTAATAGAATTTCCTAGTCTGGATAATGGAGGTGCTGATTTCCTTTCTTTTTCAACATTTCATTAAAATTAATACACGAAGTAATTCCTTCATATACTTTAAAACAAAATAGATGATTCAAAAATTAAAGTTTTTAATAACTTGGAAAAATTTAAATTATATTAACAATTTATCAATTTTTAAAAAGCAGTATGGAAAAAAAACTTAAATCAGAACATTGAAATGAAAAGGTAGAAACGTTTTCCTTTTTTATTTTCTAACCTTTTAGTTTGAAGTAAATTTATTACATTGATAGTTTTCTTTAAAATTGTAGTCCTGACCTGAATACTAAGAAAAGTGTGGCAAGAAAATTGAAAATAGAGAACTTTGTATGCTAAAGGTAGTGAACTTATTGCATGTTCAATTTTTTTTTCTCGCTGCATGCGTTCGTGACTTTAAATATTTTATTTTGTGACTTTAAAGTAAATGTTATCATCAAAATTTTAACATGCATTGAAGGAAATAAATAAATTGGTGTAAAACACTCATACAGTTTGCTTCAATGCAGATTGACAAATTTATGGAGTTTAGAAATAAAACCTAAGGTCTCAGCTTCAAAAAGGTTAAAACTAATTTTTATTAAATAATTTTACAAATAAAGTGAAATTTTATTATATAAACAGTTAACACTTAGTTAAGTGTAAAGAATATGGTTGGTGACGTTTTCGAGAGATACTGAAGAAACTCAATAAAGCCTATTCTATTAATTCGCACTTTTGGTTAAACGATTTATTTCTAACTTAAAATCTTAGCAATGGCGATGATTAGTTGGTATTCGAGTTGTAATGAAAATCATTGGAGCAATTTTCGAGAAAAAAAAAAGAGAAAAGAAAAATCTAATTTAGTAAATTCATATACCCAATTGACGGAGTTCGAGTGGAAACCTTGGCGTGACAATGATATTTAAATGGTGTATCAAGCTTAAGATTCCTGCGAATTTTCTTAATTTTGAGAGAGATTTTGTTCAACTCCAAAATCACGCCCATTCGCTAAAAAACATGTTTTCGTACTCTTATAGGGAAATCAGTGTGGGGGGTTGGCAATCAAGCCTTTGCCACCGAGACTCCTATGGGTAGCACTCGCAAATTGTAGCAACAAGTTTGGAACATTTATTTTTAAAATGTAATTTTAATAGAAAATTTATTTCAATAATGTTCAAGTGTATTTTCTCTGTACTTGCTTTTATTTCTCAAACATACATTTTTCTCCTTCTCTCCTGGCAAAATGATGAGACTCTTTCTTTCGGTTAAATTTTCTTTAGAAAAGAAATCACCTGTTGCACCTGATCACTTACTAAATGTTTATCAAAACATATGTAGATCAATAATAATAATAACTCGAAAAAATTCTATTTATATTTATTTTCTGTTGTGGTGGTTGGTTCCGCAGAGCTGGAAAGCATCAGAGACATTTTCCGTGGTAGCCTGCTTCATTTTGTGGTCATCGACCGGTTTCGGCAGGATGCGTTCTTCAGACAGTGTGCCAACACAGACTCGTACAGAGACTTAGTTTCACACTAACTCTCTATTTAATGTGTCAAAAACTCTAAGAGAGTTAGTGTGAAACTAAGTCTCTGTACGAGTCTGTGTTGGCACACTGTCTGAAGAACGCATCCTGAAGATGGGCGAACGCCCGAAACCGGTCGATGACCACAAAATGAAGCAGGCTACCACGGAAAATGTCTCTGATTTATTTTCTACCTGAAATCTAAAATTTTGAAACGTATTGACAGCTAATATTAAATTTGCATATTTGGGTATATTAATTCTGACAAGTTGAATTAACCATGAAATAACTTACTTTTTACTTAAACTAAAAAATAAACAAATTTTTAGGACAAAGCAAACCAACCAGTTCATTCTGTCTCTTTTTCCTTCAATAGCAGTCGCCCACAGTCGTTCATGTCTGTAAAATTTATAACCGTATTTAGGACAAATACATAATAAAATTGTATTCGCCGGTCGCGTAAAATTGCTGAGGGGCTCTATGTGACCTGCGGGCCACCAGTTAAAGACCACTGCTCTACAGGACCTCAAAACATGTATTTCCGGTGAAAACTCGATGTCGAACATTTGCCACGAATATAGTACTTCCTCTGACCAGCAGTTAGAAAATGTAAAAATAATTTCCACTTTTTTCTTTACAATTCGATGAAATCAATATTAATAGGTAAAACATAAATTCTTCCATGCACATGCGTGATATTATAGAAACTGACCCTAGTTTTTTAGAAATTGTTTATAAACACGCGATAATGTCTATGCACCAACCGAGAGAGTAACTCTCGCACAATAGTGTTGATAATGTTTTTTTAAATTTTTTTTTGTCAGTTGTGCGATATTTCTTGTCACCATGTTTGACCTATCACACAAATATTTTAATTAATTTTTTTCAATAAAAGCTTTTCTTATTAAGATGAAAAAAACAGTATACGAGTACATGTACGAACTTTGACCTTATTGACAAATCATCATAGAATAGTAACTTATCTGTACTGTGATTATATCAACTCTAATGTTTTTATTACATGGAAGGTTGCGAGTAAAAACATGGAAGGTTGCGAGTAAAAACATGGAAGGTTGCGAGTAAAAACATTGAGTACATAAATATAATATTCTTTTTTTGCGCAAAACCACATTTTTTTAAAATGTCATTATTGATAAGGAATAATTGAAATTTATTTATATAGATGGCCTAAATCTTAACATATATATATATATATAAAATATATATCAATCTGATGTGAAACTCTCAGACAACTTTGTCTTACTAAATTTTATATAAAAATAATTGAATACGGAAAAAAATGTTTTTAGCGAATGACCGTGTGAGTTAACGGAATGTGTCTCAAAAAACGAAAAGTTGCTAGAAACTCAAACTTGATATTCCGTTTAGACACCACCACCGCATTTGAGACGAAGATTTCGGCCAAAATACATCAACCGGAAATGCACCCGGAAGTTTTCCGCGATTTTCTTAAAACCGGCACCAACGATTTTCTTTAAACTTCGTATACTATCTACACACATAAATGCCTATCACTTTTATTTGATACATTTTTCCGGGAAAATTTTTTGGTGAGTTTTGAGGGTTCAGTAGCGTTATGCTTTCTTGTTGAATGTCACTTCAGTACAATGAACGGTTTTACCAACTATATATACATAAGAAACATTGATAGAATTTCATATTTCAAGAATATGTATTAACCGGAAGTTTCAGGCAGTTCTGCTTCAAATGTTATTGAATTTCTTCTATGTCGTTGGCACTCTTTTATCGTCTACAGTGTAACTAGTTTGGCCAAGAGCTAACAGTACCTCCTACAGCAAGTAACTCCCACCCTTCTATATTGATGTTAGAGCTGTGAAAAATAATTTCCAAGTTTAAAGAAAATTTGTCAATTTCACAGCTGCATTAGCTGCAACAAGAGAAAGTCTTGTGAATATTTCACACCAGATTTTCTGAAGTTTTAAATAAAAGTGATTGGTTTGTATGTGTACAGTTTACTCTCTTCATTTTTTCATTGAAAAATTCTTCTCTTTGCCTCCTCGTTCCAAAGAAAACCTCAGAATCCTATTCTGTAGACTCGCACTTTCGGTTAACCGATTTTCTACGACGTTGAAAATTTGGCAATGCATTTAATATATTTTAATGTTAATAGAGCAGCAATGATATTCCCTTTATGTGTGTAGTTAGAGTGCTAAGTTTAATGCAAATCGAGGGCATTCTTCGGAAAAACTTAAAAAACAAATTCGGTAAAATTTGCATTTCCGATTGACGGATGTTGCCTCAAATCTTCTTGTCGGATTAGATAAATTTCAGCTTCCTGATTTTATGAGATATTTTGTTCACACGAACACACAAAAAGATTTTTTTCGTATTCAGTAGAATCTCAGAACATTCATTTCCGGGAGAAATCTTATTTCAAAAATACGACTCGATCCCAATACTTCCACGTAACTCAACCAGAGAAAGTAAAAATTAATTTTATTAAAATAATGCAAGTTTTGATAGGATATTCACGCTATTTTTTTGTTCCATTATTAATATCTTTTTATAGTTCAATAAACAAAATAAATACTGCAACGTTTTATATTTTATTCAAATTCCCTGTAATTTTCTGTGAGACAAAATTGCCCTTGACCTATTTCTTTGCGAATTATTTCACACACCACTAATTTATTGATTTATAAATGGAATTAAATCTGAAAATAGAACATTGTTTGAAATTTTATTTTAACGAAATTTACGATTCACACTTTATGCTTTACGAATTGGCTTAATGTACTTCAACCGTTACTTTAACGAGCTGATAACTAGTAGTAATTCAAACACTTTATTGTCATTTTCTTTGGCATGTTTTTTATTTTCCTTTTTGTAATAATCTGGGTAAAATTTTGCGTGTATGTTAGGCTAGTTTTTAATGAAAAACTGTTTGTCACTAAATTTTCCAAATTTTTGACAATAATTCTGTTCAAGTAAAACACTAAGGTCTTAGGTTTGAGATCCCCTTCATAATTTGGTGTACACCAAATTTAGTGCATATTTATGTAAGCTTCTTCTGTATATTTACTGTTTTAAGTTTTGAGATCAACATTTAGGATTCTTCCTCATAGGATAAAGCGGACACACAAAAATTTATCGTTTCTAGAAACGTGTTTATTATCCTCTTATAAAATGAAATCAAGATATCATTAATCATTTTCTTTCTGCCGTTTATTTATTTTCAATTTCGTTCTCTCTCTCTCTAAAACTGTGTAGATATTTGCATCAATGTTATCGTACAGAAAAACTCATATAATCCTGGGTGGAACCAGTTTTATAGTTTAATCCAGATTTCTGTTTTTTTTTTTTTAATTCCTACTTTGTTTAACTATACAATTCCCGTAACAGTCACCCGTTCGAATCCGCATTGTTGACTATTGAGCCGGTTTCAAATCACACAATTACCTGGATTAAACCAAGCCTGTATGGCACTAGTTATATGGATTTGATGTGCCAGTTATAACCGCAATTCATATCTGTAATGCAGGCATAGCATAAAGTAGGTCCCTTTTATTTCATCTGTTTTTATTACTTCCTCTTACTCCGTAGTAAGCGATATCGCTATTTCGTTAGATGTACTAGGAGTTCATAGTAGGCTCATGTACAAGGTTTACATTCAGTATATGTTAGGGTTCATAATCTCAGTAACATGTAAAAAAAAAACTTGTACATACTGTGATGGTACAGCTGAGCTAGTCAGTGATGTAAGAAGAAGGGAAAAAAAAATTCCAGCAACAGGTATATTTTGGGCAGCCCCACTTTCAACAGTTGGTACTACGTCTTATTTCTTCATATTTCCCAACGGGTTTTTTTTTCCAGTTTAATTTTTCAGTGAAGTAAATAATACTGAACCAGTCTCATTCTTGTTGAATTAGCTGCCATTTTGCCTTCCTCTTCTTTTTTTTTATTGGTTATTCGTCAAGGGCGTATTTAAGTCATTTATTGTTCTATTCTTTCATTATTTTTGGACAAATTATAAAATACTTATTGTTTGTAAAAGCCTCGAGTCGAATTTATAGGCAAACATGTTTTTTAAATTAAAATTTATAGCTTCTAATAAAATATTAGAATTTATTAATTAATTTAGAATATATTAATTCTAATTAATTAGAATTTATTTATCTTAAAATTGAGCTAAATTACAATAAAAGAGATATGAGTGTAGCGGTTAGCAAAAGTAAAATTCAAAGGTTAGATAAAGTAAAAAGTAAAATTATAGATAGAATTTCAAATTTGAAGGGAATCAGTTTTGATCACAAAGTGTGCTTCTTTACACAATAGGTTCTTGAGTTTTTTTTTCAATTTTCTTGAAAATGGCTATTACGATTTTCTTTAAACTTGTAATGCTCAGTGCACAGATACAATTCCAAAAATTTTTCCCCGGAAAAGCTGATTTTAGGGAAGGTTTTGGGGGGCCTTTTAGTTAGGTTAAAAATGTAAACTGCCGCTACAAGTTTTAGTTGAGAAAGAGGGCGCTCTGATACAATTAAACTCAGACGTGATAACACCTGAGCACCTTTTTTTTATGACATGACCAATTAACGTTAGAACATATTAATTTTAAAGAAAAATTTTAAGTTAAATTGTATTCATTATAGTAAGAGAAAGTGAGTGTTTCACACCAGGCTTCTTTGGTTTTTGAGCTAAGCCGCTTACATGGATACAACATTACACATACAGAAAGAAGGGAGGAACGATTTTCTAAAGAATACTTTGTTGGACTTAAGTATCTGAAAGCATGTATTTCAGATAAAACTCTATTTGGAAAATCGGATATGAATGCAATCTCATATAGAGACAATAGAAATACAGTTCTACTTTTAGCGTTAATAATCCTTACAACACTTGTAAAGTAATTTAACTTACAAGAAAATGCAACAAAGATGGAAAAACATAAAAAAAAAACAACCAAACAAATGTTAACCACGAAAATATTGAGCAATTGGAAATTGGAAAACCATGGTAAATAAACAGCAATGGATTTTCTTTTGATTCAATGAGATAAAGATTTTATGATAAGATGGGAGAAGGAGGGAAAATTGAATAGGAAACAGAAAACTATTACAGGTTGTTTTATTTGACGGCGCCAGTACGGCGGAGTAGAAGTGCTTTTATCTTTATTTCTAGAGAGACACCAGCAGAGCGCTCTGCATGTACAGTAGAATCCAATGCGCATTATTCGCCTAATATCACGTATCACGTTATATAGTGTTTGCTTGAAAGCTATAGTATGTAAAAATGACCTCATTTTCTATTTATAAATGCATACAACTGATGTAATCAGCTGATATGAGCAGAACATATTGTGTACAAAAAAAAAAAAACCGCTGGCTGATCTATTGATAATAACATTAATATTGTCTGATACAGATATTCAATCATATAAATTGTTGCAATTCCATATTTTAATCGAGCTAGTATTATTGATAGATACGTTGATGTTTACCCAGCTATCAACCCGTTTATAATAATTAATTTCACTCACTATGGGACTCTGCAATCTTATCAGATTTTAGAAATTAATTTTTCTTTGGAAACACATTTTTTGTTTGCGCCCCCTCCAGAAAATGGATACAAAAATTGTTTAGTGAAGTGTGATGTATATGTGAATGAAATATCCCCTCAAAAAAAATCTAGTTTGAAACACTCACACGATGTTTTTCTTTACCTTATACCTTGCAATATCTAACCAAGGTAGGTAAGTGTTGAAGGAAATACATTGTCCAGAAGAAAGTGCCAATAACATTGAACATACATTCCTCACAAATCCGTAAAATCCATTATTCTAGAAAAATGTTTCAGACAAAAGTATTACGTTTATATTTTTGCAAACCTCATGGCAAGTTTAAAAAAATCGTTGAAGCTCTTTACCTGCTTGGGTATATATGTACATATATAAAACATGGTATTGTCCCCTACCCCCCACCAAAACTATATTTATGTTAAAACAAATGAGTAAAATTTGAAGTTCAAAGAATATTGGTTATATAATATTCATAGTATTAGAAAGTCGTGTTCACACCATTTTTATAATTAAAATATTTGTATATTTTTTCCTAAAATAATATTTTTTGAAAAATATGTAGAAAACTGAAAATAAAATTGAATAGTAAAAGAAAAAAAACAAATTCCCTAAATTGTGGCAAAAAAAATAAATACGAGTAAATTATTTATAGAGGTTGGCACCAATGTAATTCATATAAAACAGCTGTGATATTTGGGTGTCAGCCGGTCAGCCGTTAAATTAAATAATTTATTGTTAAATTATAATTGACAGTTTCTATCTCACTCTGTTTTGATAATATTCTATGATTTAATAAAATATATATTTAGTTGATGGAAATATATGTTGTAGAGAATGATCTACATTTCATTCTATACATTTTAATGTACTTAATATAATACGATAAGTTTTGTTTATTTTTTAGTCTACATTTTAAGTTGATATATCATTTTGCTTAGTATATCAATTTGTAGAATATAGGAATTGATTCACTTACATAGATATCTTTATATAAATTATACATAGAATTTCTCGTTGACAAGTATTGTTCTTAAAATTTGCACAGCACAGGTGGACAATTTCATTTAACACTCCTGGCGCCTCTACTATCTGTATATATATATGTATATTGTGAAATACGCATCCAACTTTTCTCTTATTGCAGAAAATACAATTACTATAATAATTTGACATATTTTCTTCAAACTTAGTATATTTACCCAAGATTAACATAAATATAGGTGCGGCGTGGTGAGATGAGAAATTTGTCGCTAAATAAGTGTCTTTTGTATACTAAAAAGTTGCAGATATTTCGTAATAGTTGTTGCGTCATTATATTCAACTTGGAATTCTCCACTAAATGCAATTATTGATTTTCAATATTTTCACAACACAGCAAACATAAAAATAAAACTTTAATAGTAATAAAAAAAACGTAAAATAAGAATCATATGGAAATTTTATAATTATTACATGCATCGTCAGACATGGTTTTCTTTGTCTTTTCCGTTGAAATTCATTTTAAAGGATGTAATTTCATTCAGTCACGAATCCTCCATTTTTTTCCTTTTTTTTAAATAACTATACAGTTGACATTATGCCACAGCCTTCTTGTTCGTAATAAACTTTCTTCTTGAACTAAAAAAGAAATTGTTTGTTTCTTAAGGTATGTCTTATATTAAATTTTAATTAAACAGAAGTAATTTCTGTTCCGTTATTTGAACAGCTGGTGTTCTTGTTGTAAATAAAACATATTGTCTTCCTTTATTATTTATTATATGTATTTTTTTTGATCAGCTGTTACATAATTCAAACATTTCAATATATTTATTTTGTAGTAAATAGTAATGGATATATTTTTTTTTTTAGTTATCATGTTTACTTTCTCTAAATTGTTTAATGAGGGTCCGCAATGCTATACAGCACCTGGGATTTTAGCCGACGTAGCATGCATATTTTCCATGTTTCTCAACGGTTTCGGATTTGCATCCAATGTCAGTGTAAGGCTAAACAACTTCGTGTAGAGACTTGTCTTCAACTTAATGTTTCTGTTACCCATTAAATAATAAGTTCGTTGACATATAATCTAAATTGAGTTTCATGATTTCTGTGTGTGTATTTATGTGTTTTTTCCTGGCGAGAGTACCCCTAATACCAGAAAGTTATTTTTCCGAATGCTCCATTACCTTACAACATGTGTTACCACATCATTATTCAGAATAAATAACTAATTTATAAAACAAGGAAAGATAAAACAATACAAATGGGAGGAAATGAAAATTGGTAATTTGTATGTGTGTGTGTGTGTATGTTGTTAACAAAGGTCTTGATTTTTCAGCCAATATCCGTTGTTCACTAAAGTGATTGGACATTTTCAGTTTTTCGCTATTGTTTTGTATTCTAATACAAAACTGTGACTAAATTTGTACTTTCTCTTACACCTAATAGCAGATTATTTTCTCTTACACCCAGTATTGCGATCGTGCCAGATTTTCGAAATTGAGATTTCACCGGAAATACATGATTTGATGTACTTTGAATACGAAAAAAATGTTTATAGGGAATGGTCTGCATCTGAGTGTGTGTGTTAGGCTATCTCGAAAACGAAAGTGCAGGAAGGTTAAATTTAATACTCCGACACTATCACCGATCCGACCCGAAGATTTCGGGCAAAATCCATTAAGAGGAAGGCGACTTTACTGCTAAATGTTTTTTTCTTCTGTTTTTCTCGAAAACGGCTCCAACGATTTTCTTTAAAATTGTTTTACTATCAACACCATAAATACTCGTACTTATCACTTTTATTTGGAACAGTTTTCTGAGAAAATTGATTTTTCGCGAGGTTCTTTACGGTAGCAGTAACGTTATGGTTAACATTAAAGAACTATGTTTGGTTTTGACCACCTACATAATATTCCAAATTTGAAGAAAATCGATTAACCGGAAATGCTACTGCATAAGATAGGTTTTTTGAGTTTTTTTTTAATTTTCTCGAAAATGGGTGCAATGTTTTTCGAATTTATTTAAACTTGAAATGCTCTCTGCACAGAAACATTTTTCCGAAACAATTGACTTTAGGGGGTTTTTGGGGGAGTGGTCCGGCAGTTTGGTTAAATTTTAAACTGCATAAGCTTTGTTGGTTTGGCCAAAGGGCGCTCCACAGAAGTTCGTTGATGTATAGAAGTAAAACCCCTACCGCCTTTTTTTATGGTCAGCCCAAGTAAACATTGTAAACGTTGCATTTAAAAAAAAAAATTGGTAATATATTTGTATTAATTGCAGCAAGAGAAGGTCGTGTGAATGAATCACATCAGATTTTTTTGAAATAGCGTAATTTGCTATAAAGATGTCTAGTGTGAAATTAAACTCGCTGAAGGATCGGATTTGGAGATTTAACATAGATGTAATTTCAACCTCGGACAGAGTGACTTTCCTTTGAAAACAGGATGTGTTTTGTAACACGGAAACTTTACCTATTCGCTTTTAGTCAAAGTTACCGTTGTTATTGGGGAACTTAGTTTTGCAAATTTTTTTTTCGGTTGGTGGGGCGGATTTAATCAGTTGCGTTCCATCTGGAGATTTCTGAGAAGCCCAGATTTGTTAGCCCTGCTAGTTTTTGATTCAGTTTATGTCGAATTGTTTCGTCATTTTTTTCTACATGTTTTGTTATCTTCATTTCGAAGGAATATTTTCTGACAACTATCCGTTCAGCGTTAAATCTATTCGAAATAATTTTATGTCATGTAACTAACTACTACACGACTTTGACCGGAATGCTGTTTGTTTTTGAAGTGATATAATATATTGACGAAATACAATAGGCGTGAAACGAAACTAGTTATTGAACAACGAAAAACAGAAGGCAATGAAATAAATCAGGTATGAGTGTTTCACACGAATTTATCCTATTTCAAGTTACAATTTTGACAAACTTCCATTAAAATTGCAACGTTTGCGAACGATTAGTTAGGCTAAGGTTTTTAGTTAAGGAGGTAGTGGTTGCAATTATACCTGGCCTTTGTGGCTTACCAGAATAACAAATCTTGTGGCGGCAGTTTAAAATTGGAAACAACTGACAGGCACGCTAGAAACCATCTAAATTGTGTTTTGCAAGAGAATGTTACAAATAAAAGCAATAGGTTAAAGGAAATCACTACGTTTTCGAGAAAATTACATATAACTTAAATACCAATTCCCTAAAGCACTTCCGGTTAACCCATTGTTCTTTGAGTTGTATTATAACCTTCGTCTTAGTTGTCGTGTTTGGTTCTGCAGAGCTGGAATGCTATCCTGCTCTATGAAATCTTCATCTTAGATAAAATCATGAATAGAACCACACTTTCTACTTTAGAGAACTGCTTAACGTTCTCCAGAATCCCCCAAAATCAAACTTTTTTGGGAAAAAATTCAAATAAAAGGGATATACATTTATGTGGGAAGATAATGTAAGAAGTTTAAAGAAAATTATTGGAGCCGTTTTCCAGAAAATCGCGCAGAAGTAAAAAAATAACAAATGTCGACCGCGTCGATAGAGTTGTGAGTAGAAGTGTGTTTAGACATTGAGCTTATATAATATATAACATCTGAACTTTAACGCCATAAATATTATCTAATATCAATTTTTTTAGGAAAAAATATTTAAAATAAAAGTAACAGTAGCAGCTTTTTATCTACGCAATAAGCGTTCCAAGTTTCAAAGAAAACTGTTACAGTCTTTTTCGAAAAATTAAAAAAAAAAAACAAAAACTCAAAAATCTATTTAGTAGTGACGGACCAGTTGATGGATTTTGCCCAAAATATCTCTCGAATACTTTTTTTCATACCTCAAAGCATGTATTTCCGGTGAACACATAATTTCGAAAATTTGGACACGATCGTCATATTTCCTCCTATTAGGTATAAAAGAAAGTAAAGATTGTTAATGACGCAATATAAGAATATCGTCATTTCGAAGTTTTATCTCAAGATTTGAATCACAACATTTAGGGCGTCATAATTTTTTTGCCTGAAATGAATTGGCTGTGTTTTGTAATAAAATTTGCAATAGAGGCAATATAACCAAACTCTGTATTTTATTGAAACCCAAAATAATATAATTTATTAGGCATATCCTATAAAATAACTTGGTATTTATTTTACTTTTAGTTACAGTCAAGTTCTTATTCTTATTTTGTTCTCTTTATAACACAAAGTTTAATACCGACTGGGTGAGGGCGAAAACTAAATAAAGGGAAAGGAGATGATAATAATAAAAACCGGGGATTTTCTTGGACATAATAGTGATGTTTACTAAAACAAGTAGAAAGAAGTATAAGCCGGATGGGCGTATAGTTTTATGACTTTTTATTATAGTATGAGCTTGGTAACTTTATTCGTTTTGTTGTAATAAATTTGATTGTTAATAAAACAATAATTAATTTCAATATTTATTAGTTTGATAGTATTTTCATTATTATAAATTCAGGGAATAATTCCATTTAAATAGATCCAATATTAATATATTGACTTTTTAAGGCAAGAAGTCACAGAGAGAGATGCTTACAGCGAGCTTGATAACCATACAATCGTAATGTGACCTCTCCTTTATTTTAGGCCCGCTTTAATATGTTTGTTGATTTGTCATCAGAAGATAATTTACGATATCGCTTGTTCGATTGTTTGGAATTTCCGTCATCAAAGCACTTGCATTAAAGGTCATCATTTCAAATGGTTTAGGTAAGCCTGGACAAGCTCAATGGACCGGTGCAGGAAAATGACAGAGTCAACCGTAGGATAGCCGATAATCTGACCCCTGGCAGATCAAAAAAATCTATTTTATTTGTTTAAAATATATCTATTTTGTTTTCTCGGATATAATAACGTGGGAGAAAAAAACTGAAAAAAAGAGAATAAAAAAAATCTTTGTATCTTTTAGAAAGCAAAATATCCCATCAATTTTACTTAACAATAACTTTTTATTTACATAATCATATGCTTGATAGAACGTAATCAAAGTAAACATAGTTCAGGGTACACACTTGTAAAATTAAAGTTGTGTTTTAATTTCTACCTTGTTTTTTTTTTTATATTTTTTTTTCTTGCAAATTATATATTATTTTCTCTTACTCCTACTAAGAGGAAGTATTGTAATCGTGTCAAATTTTCGATATCAAATTTTCACACGAAATATCCGTTTTCACCTCCCCTTTGGAGGGTTTTGGAAAATGGTCTAAGTGTGTGTGTCATCAGAAAAAAATCGAAAATCGTAGAAAGTACAAACTTGATATTCCGTTTAGGTTATCACCAGGGGATCCGACAGTATATCATCTGTCAAAATTCCTTAACTTTCAGATTAATGGTTTTTTCGCTTTCTTGCGATTTTCTAAAAAATGTCTCCGACGATTTTCTTCAAACTTTGTATATAGAATGATACAGAACTTTTATTTAAAACGTTTTTCTGGGAAAATTCAAATTAAGTAATTATTATACTAGGAATGTGAACTAAACATATAAGAGCTACAACTTTTATTTGAAACATTTCTCCCGGTAAAGTCATTTAAGGGGCCTTTTGGTGGAAGGGTGGGGTTATGTTTTTCTCTAAAGTGCTGTCATAGTTGATTATACAAGTCTACTATCCAAACAAATTAATTAAAAATAAATAGATGGCCAAAACCGAGTTTCAAGAACATTAGTAAACTGGATGTGCGCTTTTACTAAACAGTTTTCATTTTTCGCGATTTTCTCCATAACAACACCGACGAATTTCATTAAATTTGGTACACTAACTATAAAAATTGCTAATTACAATTTTGTAAACTGGAGTAAAAGAAAGTAGTATGAGTGTTTCACACCAGAGTTTTTGTTTTTGTTAAAAAACAGATTATATATTCATGCACATAAATACATTCACAAATAAATGTTAATGTTTCAATTAATATGGAACTACCAGAGTGATTCTGAAAATATATAACTACCACTACTGTAGCTATTTTCTTTTATAAAAATCTTTGAAATGAAAATATCTGATGCGAAACATTCACACGACTTTTCTATCACAATTTTAAATGACAAATTTTCTTTTATCTTGGAATTTCTACTAAATGTGCGTTTTCCATTAACTTAACAGGAAGTGAAGAGGCGTATGTTATTCCGGTTAGTTTTAGGACCACTTAGCTGAATATGAATAAGTTGCAGACTGCTGGACGATGCTACTTTCAACCCTGAGAATACTGGTTGCGAAATATACTGATTAACACACATCGGCAAATGGGTTAACACACGTCAGCAACCATCTAAATTCAATCTTTCCAAGTTGGAGTTGTTTTTGAGAAAATCCCTCCTTTCTCTAACAAAACTCAAAAACCATTTCTTTAAAGACGTACTTTCTGGTTACCAGATTTTTTCAAATTTGGAATTCTAACAATGCTTTTAATGAACCTCAATATTATGAAGGTAAAATAGAACTATAGAAGTGAAACTGGCAGGTAAGGTTAACGTTGCAATTTTCCCAGAACATTTAAAGAGAGAAAATAAATTTTTCGAAGAAATGTTTCTGTAAAAAGTAACAGACACACATATGGACATTCATGTATTTAGTTAGTATTACATGAAGTTTAAACAAAATAAATCAAATCTTCAGCGATTTCCAATAAAATCGTGGGGGGTGGAACCATTCGTAAAGTCACCACTTCCCAGTTGATGGATTTTACCCGAACCTTTCATGTTCCAAATTGCCGCTCTACATGGTTTCTAAATAAATACTTGTAGTACCGTTGCGGCTAGATGATCATTGAAAATTGAAATATAATATTCCATTATATGTTCTTTAATTCTTTTTGTGAATTTTCTTCCTGTTTGGCCTATGCAATTGTGAGTTTGACATATACATTTCTGTAGCCCAGTTCAGGTCCTATTCTACTTTCGTTTTCTTGAGCAATTTCTCAAAGTTATAACTCACTCTAACTTCGTGCTTCTGAATTAAACTGCAGTTTTTTTTTGTTGACTAACCACCCCAGGAAACGCTTAGCATTATGGTGCAGCATCAGAAAATCCACTCAACTGAATATTGTCTAATTCCACCATCTGAAAATAATTAAGAAATTAAGGATATTTTAGAGATTATCAAAATTCCAAGATTTACAATAGTACAATTCCATTTATTGTAAAATATATCTATTTTTTATTATATCTATTTATTATTGAATATCATACTTATTTATTGAATAACATCTACTCATTTTATACATCATTTAATTGATTTAGTAAATAATTCTTTTGTTTTTTTTTATGTTCCAGGTGAGTTGAATTATTTTTGCAATAATTACACTCGTTTTATATCAGCTGATCTCGTTGAGGTATGTCATATATTTGTTTTTAAATTATAAATTATTACAAGTATAGAATAGAATTTGTCTAAAATATTTTTTGGAACGTATAATATAACAAGAAAATGTTGAACTCCTCTTTTCTACTATTTTTATTTATACTTTACGTCTGTCAGGCATAAACATGTCACATTTGTTACCTAGTATTATCCGGATTTAGCGCTACAAGAACTTAAATCCGGTGAAAATCCCTTTCGCACATAATGTTGTAATAAAAGAGAAAGTTCGGCTCTGATTGTACGTACGTATAATTCCAGTGGTTTTCTATTTTTATTCTTATATCGGAAAACGTACTATTTCTAGTTATTTAGGAAATCACTTTTCTTATTTTTTTTATAGCGAGTAAAAAATTCTGCTATGAAACACTCACACGTACAACTCTTTTGAAAAACTTTTCCTTGAACCTAAAATTTAGTAGAACACTTGTATATACTTAGGACATATTAGCTTCAAAAAATTACTGGCAGTTCAGATTTAAAATTAAAGCCAAACGTCTTTGAAGCCGCTTAGAAACAATTCTTTTCCAGCAATGACAATTATTTAATCAAATATATTGAGTAAAGTTAAAAGTCATTACTTTTTCTCACAAATGACGAAAAGTAATATTAATTCAACTCTAACTAGCCCCACATCTAGCAATATTGCGCCAAAATAAAAAGCTATTGCAAAATAAGTCCCACATAGCAACGGCATAGACCAAAGAGAACAGGGTCCGGAGGAGAGAGCGGATATTTGATTTGAATACATTCTCTCAGTATTTGCATCTCTTTCTATATTTTTACATTCGATCGTGTCAAATTTTCGCAAGTTGTGTCAAAAATATCTCAAAAACGAAAAAAAATCGCAGAAAGCTCAACTTGATATTCCATTTAGGTACTATCCATCCGTGTCTAACACGTATCTACCGCGAGGGTTTCAGGCATAATCCATCAACCGGAAGTGCGATTTTACAGAGCAAGTTTTGGAGTTTATTTGGAATTTTCTTGAAAACGACTATAACGATTCGTTTTAAATTTTCGATAACTGCACAGATGAAAACGTATCACTTTCATTTCAAACATCCCCCTCCCCCACTAAAATGATAGAGAGATTTTTGGAGCCAGTCAGTTAGGTTAAACTTTAAATTGCCACAAAGTATTTGTTGGCTGACATAGTGAGCGTCCACAATGTCCACTCAGGTGCATATGTATAAGCCCTACCACCTTTTTTTATGGCTAGCCCAACTAAATGTTGGCAAAATATTGACATTTTTAAAGAAAATTTGTTAAATAAATGGTATTACTGGAATAAAAGACAAAACTATCGTGAGAGTGTTTCACACCAGATTTATTTATTTATTTTCCAATCCATTGTAACAAGTAGGTCAGTGGATTAATGTCCAACTAATGGTAAAAAACAATTTCGTCTTTATTTTTCTATTTCGGACATGTTCAGCTACTTAGGGTCTCCATTAGACCCCTAGTCTCTAGTGGTCTCTGGACTACTGTTTGCCCAACTGCATTATATACATATATATATATATATGTATGTGTGTGTGTCTATTGAGCGGGTAAATATTTGATTTAGTGAATAGAGAATAAATAAAAAATCTCTAGCCTTCTTGTGGGGGGGGGGTATTCTTTTTTAGATTGGAAAAACATAAATCAGTTTTAACAGATAAATACAAGAATTTTTCCCATCTCTCATATTTATCATAAAATTAAATCCAATATTGATCTTGAATTTAATAATTTATTGCCTATATCAAATAACTTATCATCTAAAAAAAAATAAAATTGTAAACAAAAATTAACACTCACCAAGTCGGTGAGGGAACAGTTGGTTTTATTGAAACACTATAATTTCTGTTGAAAACGTAGTTTCGCAAATTGGACACGATCGAAATACTTCTCTTACATTAATAAGAGAAAGTAAACAAAAAATCGGAATCTGTGAGTTCAATATTTGGGTCAGATGAAAAATTTAGACCACCAGGCTAAAGGGCAAAGGATATTATTAATATGCCTTACCAAGGGAGATTTAGGATAAATCACCCGTCCAAAGGACCCTCTTATCACCTTCTATATTATTCACTAACCGGGGCTTACAATCCTGCTGGAGAATAGCTATTTCATGGCTTTATTCTTCTCTTCGTTCATTCCAACATTGTTCATCTTTAAACGTTTAAACTCACCACTTTTACCTGTTCTTGCACTTGCAAAAAAATTGTTGATAGTGTCATTTTCAAAACTGGGTTGCGCTTGGAAGGACCACTAAATTAAATAAAATAAAAAAATATGGCGTGAACACTAACGCGACTTCCAGTCACATACTTCACAGTTGTATTGAGAAATTTTCTTCCAACTTATCATTTTTACTAAATGTTCACTCGTCCTTCAATTTTATATCAATGGGGGAATATAAATCAGAGACATTTTCCGTGGTAGCCTGCTTCATTTTGTGGTCATCGACCGGTTTCGGGCGTTCGCCCATCTTCAGGATGCGTTCTTCAGACAGTGTGTCAACACAGACTCGTACAGAGACTTAGCTTCACACTAACTGAGGTGTTTTTTAAATACTAAACTCTTAAACTAGGTAAAGGGATGTGGCCAGATGGGTGGGAAAACACGTGTTTGGGTTGTTAAATGGCAAATTCTTTTCTTACAGTGGACGCGGGGGTCTAATCTTTAAACTCTGTTGTTGACCAGATTAGACCCCCGCGTCCACTGTAAGAAAAGAATTTGCCATTTAACAACCCAAACACGTGTTTTCCCACCCATCTGGCCACATCCCTTTACCTAGTTTAAGAGTTTAGTATTTAAAAAACACCTCAGTTAGTGTGAAGCTAAGCCTCTGTACGAGTCTGTGTTGACACACTGTCTGAAGAACGCATCCTGAAGATGGGCGAACGCCCGAAACCGGTCGATGACCACAAAATGAAGCAGGCTACCACGGAAAATGTCTCTGATGCTTTCCAGCTCTGCGGAACCAACCACCACAACAAATATGGGGAATATAAACTTTATAAAATGACTTTTGAGCGGAAAGCACCCTCCGCACAAACTTCTTTAAATGAACTTTCTCTGAAAAAAGTTTCAATCAAAAATTATATGTCTCTGTATTCATAGTTAGTACAGTATATTAAGTTTTATGAAATCCATCGTGTTTTTATGGAGAGAAAATTTATTCATTAAAAACACACTTCCGGTAAACTGATTTTCTTCAAATTCTGAATTTTACCAACATATTTGATTCTAATTAATTTTATTTAGATGAAAGAATTGCATATTAAACTGAAATAGCACTTTAATTGGAAAACATAACACCACCTTTCCCCAAAAATCCTCCCTAAATGAATTTTCCCGGAGAAAAGCTGGTGTTGAAAATCGTTGGTGTTATTTTTCGAGAAAATTGCAAAAATATGGAAAATCCATTAACTGAGTTTTTACTTGCGGTTGAGGAATTTTGATAGATAATTTACTGTCGGACACCTAAATAGATTGACAACATTGAATTTTCTGCAATTTTTCGTGTTTGAGCTATGCTGTTCACCTACATGCATACTTACACATAAACAGGCCCTTAAACAGATAAACAGATACTCACACACGCAAACACAGACCTTTTTCTATTCGAAAAATCACTAAGTGAGGACTCAGGGGACCTCAAAACGTATGTTTTTGGTGAAAACTTGGTATCAAAAATTTGATACGATTACAGCACTTTCTCTTACTAGATAGATGTAAGAAAAACTGCGAATTTTAGCGAATGTTATGCTTTTGTTTGTGTGTAAGTTTAAACAAAATATCTCAAACAATTCTACAATTTAAAAAAAAACATTGTCCAATAATTGTAATAAGAGATAAGCCGTGTGAGTGTTTCACAGAAAGGTTTTTTTTTTGTGTTAGTGTTTATAAGTCCCCTCTATTGTTGGAATCTCAAGTACTCGCACTTATGCATTAGTTCATCTGCTCATAACTATTTATAATCGATTTATCCTATTTACAATCGATTATAACTATTTATAATAAGTGAATAATTAGTAGTTTTGTAAAAGGTGTTTGTATCTGCTCGGACAGCCAGGCTGCGTTGAAGGCGCTTAATTCATGTGTCTTCTCTTCCAGATTGGAATGTTCTGGAAGATCTTTCTTCATTGAAGGATGTGCTTCTGGTCTTGGTTCCAGGTCATATGGGAATCTTTGGGAATGAGGAGGTGGATAGGTTTGCCAAATTAGGTGCCTCTCTCCCTTTCATTGGTCCAGAGCCTGCTGTTGGTGTGTCTTCTGGCACATGTTTGTCGGGCTTTCAGACGTGGATGACCTCACAGCACTCATCCTTATGGATGAGGCAGTGGGTTGTCGGCAGTCTAAAATGCTCATTGGGGGCCCGGACGGAACTTTGAGTAGCGGGGTCCGATGTCTTTCACGGACCTCCCTCAGACATCTGGTTGGATTCCTCACTGGGCATTGTGGTTTAAGGAGACATCTCTATACAATGGGACTCATGCCTGACCCCTTTTGTAGAGTTTGTGAGACGGAGGAAGGAAACACCCTTGCATCTGATGATGGATTGTTTGGGCTGTGAGGAGATTAGGTTTAGGACCTTCGGCCGGAATAGGAATATCGGTAGAGGATCTTAAGCTGTGTCCTTTTAAGGTTTTGGTCCGATTTGTTCGGTCTGTGGTGAAAAGATGGTTAAAACCTGGGCCTGGATTTTCGTTCTAGTCCAGTGGTTGTTATTCTTTAGGGGTAGCTATATGGGCCCTGGAGGCTTTGGATAGCGTAGGGTTCGCCCTCCCCTTCTGTGAATAATAATAATAGTAGTTTTGTATCTGTACTACATTACACATAACCCATTAAAAAACTTTCAGTATCTATATTTTTTAGGTGAAATTTGACCAACTTTTGTAATTTTGTTGGTTAAAACAAAAACTCCTTCATTTGACCTGATTATTCTATCTCACTCTATCTCTAATCACATAGGATGATAATCTCCCTTGACGGTTGTCTAGTTATGAACAGAGAACTAGTAACGTTATGTGTCATACCATGTATGTACATTATTAACTGAAGAGACACTTAGTATGGCCGCGATCTGGAGAACTGTATACATATATAATGGGTCGGAGATTCTCCAGGGATGGTAAACCCCCCCACTCCTCTCTCACTTAACACACACAACACACACATTCACATACTCTTATCTCTCTCATTGGTTAAACTGGTCTCTCAGTAACGGTTTATGTTTCTCATTATCGATTCATTGGTAATTCATATCAAAAGCATTATTAGTTAAATTGTTCTGCACGCCCACAGACAGACATACAAATACTTAGATCTATAATATTGTTTTAATATTAAATGAAATAGGAATTGCCATGAGATTTGTGATGTAAATTTGGAGATTAAGCTACAATTATTATGGATATTATAGTCCGAATGGTTATTAATTTTGGATTGACTATTGTGTCAAAAATTATGTAAGTGCATGTTATCGATATACTATAGTTTGGACATTCTTCAATTAAACATTTTTGTCACAAAACTCGAAAATCTAAATAAAAAAGGTCTAATTTGAAACATAGCTCTCACGACTTACTCTCGCTGATCTTATTACGGTCTTAATTGAACCAATATTTTTCGAACTTGTAACTTTTAACTATACATTTATTGATTATTAGCAAGACTATAGCCGAGATAACTGTCTAGATTCAGTATTTTTCAACTGTTTTTAACTCGCCGACACCTGAACCTACATTTAAACTTTCGCGGCACACTTAGATTACGATGATTAAAAAAGAGAATATCTTTTTAATTCATTTATTAACATAAATAGAATGCGCTATTACAACCAAAAGAGACCACAAAATAAAAGAAGATGGTTACACTTATTTCCTTGTCTAGAAAGAAAAATGATGAATTCAGGAGTGTGTTTGGCTATTACGGAAAATTGCATGTATTAAAGAGGGGTTTTATATTGGTGATAAACTGGGTTTAGAACACTTATATGGTTCAATCAAATCAAGTACTACACTATAATGTTTCTACATGATCTAGGCTTTTCGATTTTGGCTATATAAAAACCTTAACACAGTCAATGTTTAATAACTACACTGATGACATCAGATTTGACTGACTAGAAATAAACTCGATAGTTTAGTGTAATACTTACTTTATTTACTTTTCCGGCGTTTCCCTACTACTGGGTTGCCGTTAGGTCAAATTATCCCTCCAAAGATCTCTCTCCCAGCAGTCCTCTACCAGCCATCTGCTCCTCTATATCCTCGTCCCACCTTCGGGCTGGTCTTCCACGTCTTCTATTTCTCTCTGGATTCCACTTTCTCACATCTCTGGCCATCTTTCTGGGGCTACTGAAATGTAATTGGTGATGTTTCGTTGTAGTAGCTTGTGTGTTTGTAGTAGTAGTTGGTGTAGCACGAGCGGTTTAGTAAAGGGACTTGTAAGTATATATGTTTAAGAGAGTGAAGTATCAGAAATAAGAAAGTAGTCACCACTGCTAACAATAAATATATTCTATTAAAATAATAACTACTGGTTATTTGCAAAGAAATTATTAACTTAATAATATGCACTGATGCTTAGAGAGCGAAAAACAAGTGTTCTGCTTTTGAATGTCTAGCCCAAACTATATTGAAGGAATGTATTCTCATTGTTCGTTCAAATCTTCCGCTGTGAGAAGAAAGGCTAGACAATGCTATCAAGGTTCATGAACTCTTCCTGTAACAGTACTTCTTCTACCTGGGTTACCCTTTTTGCTAACAAGCTCGCATTTTTCTCAATTTTCTTCAATTAAAATAGATATAATTTCTTCCATCCATCACAGCATCCTTCTGAGGTGTCCATACCATTTCAGTTTTCTTTTTACTAATCTCTTCTCCGTGGTCTCCTTGACCTCCATTTCCTTCCTTATATCTTCATTCCTTAATCTATCTCTTCTCGTTTTTTTTCAAACACTCCAATAATCCATTTCTACAGTATCCAATTGTAGAAGTTGTTGGCCGTTAGAAATGATCTGATGTATCTCTTAGTTGGCTGATCGGCCGGGGGTATCATGAGAAAAACACTAAAAAAATTTTTTTAGTGTTTTTCTCATGATACCCCGGCCGATCAGCCAACTAAGAGATACATCAGATCATTTCTACAGTACTTATCTTTGCGCAAAATTTCCTTGTAGTAGCCCAGGTTTCTGATCCATATGCCTTCTATTCCTTCTATTTCTTCTGATCCTTAGATTCCTTCTATTATTGAGTAGAAGATTCGTTTTTTATTATTTTAAAAAAGGTCAAATAGGTTTATGTAATATATTCGCTAGATTGGATGGGTTATAGTCAGTCGGATTATTAAGTCAAAATAAAATAAAAAAATCTTGTATGATACATCTTACGACTTTCTCTTACTCCACTTAATACAATTATTAGAAAATGACTGATTTTCTCTAAATTTCAAATTTTGCTCATTTGTCCCGGACATAAAAGCAAAGTGGTGAGGGAGTGGGGACAAGTGCCAACATCAGGTAGAAATTACATTGTAAAGAGCGCCAATATTACCTAACAAACACATTTGAATTGTAACGTCTCAGATTTCTCAGAACACCTGAAAACAATTTTTTGGGAAAAATCCATCAGATAGGTTTGCAGATAGGTTGCAGTTAGCACACCAAGTAATTGTTACATTCTTTTTCGAAAAAATTCTTAAAAACTAAAAAACCTGTAAAATCGTATTTCCGGTTAAGCAACTTTTCTTCAAATTTGGACTTGCAGCAGTTCTAGGTGGTACTTACATTATGGCGGTACCATATATTGCATTGAATTGGTACTTTAAAGGGAAACTTAACACCACTGATCCTCCAGAATACCCCCCAAAAAGCAATTTACCGAGAAAATGTTTCAAATAGAAGTAGCAAGGGATTCATTTGTGTAGCTAACATACGAAGTTTAACTGAAATCGCCTATATCTGAAAAAATGACACCGTCAGTAAAGTCGCACTTCCGGTTGATGGATATTGCCCGAAATCTTCGCGTCAGAGCGTTGGTAGTAAGTATCTAAACGGAATACTGTGACTTTTCGTTTTTGAGATATTCGCTAAAATCATTTTTTCGTCCACATGAGACGGACAAAACTCAATTTCCTCTTGCTAGGAGGAGTAAGTCAAAAGTAAAACGGAGAAAGTAAAAAGTGGTTTAATTAATCAGCTGTTTGGAAACATTTCAATGATAAATCAGATGCTTTAATTACACAGTTGTAAGAACTGAATAATTTTTTTCTTTATAAAAGTTTGAATTCATTTATTGAGATAGATTTTTCTTGCGTCTGTAATTTGTCAAACTACAGTTCAGAACTGAGAAAATCTTAGTAAACTCTCCAGGTATAAATATATATATATATATATATATATATACTGCAGAGTTTGGTCTAAGACAGGTGTTCAAGGTTGAAATGGTGAAGACAGTGGTAGTTGTGATGGTACGGTGAGGGTTGATCTTGTAACATGTTGTAACATGAATGGGAACAACGATGGCGGGCGAGGAGGAGGAGGAACGGAGGTCGTAGAATTTGTGCTAGCTGAAACCTTATTTGTCAGCGACATAATTCTTGTTAGAGACAAGAGTTACATTCACAGCCCAGCTTCTTCCATCTGCTGTAGTCTGTCTCTAGCACATTAGTTGTCTTTCTCTTGTACGTATAGTTGTCCTATATCACTGTCTTTGTCGCCCAGCTACAACAGTACATCCTTCCAACGTATATATAGATAGGTATTTACCTAGGACTAGCTAGCACAATGAACTAGTCTCTCTCTCTCTCTCTCTCTCTCTCTCTCCAGGAGGTCCCTCTAATACCCTGTATTTTCTTCTCAAACTAATAGTTTTCCATTAGACCAAAACGTACTCACATACTACACATACTTTGTTGATGACATTTTCCTATAGTTTTCCTCGTAAAGTTCAATTTTTCTTTTTAGTTTCAGCATGTTTCTTCTATACCAAGGTCTTTGTTGCCCAGCTACAACATGTTCAGCAAATTGACAGTAATCAAAATTATTACATTCTCTTAATTCTATTAGAGAATGTTTTAGGATAGCATACGATCTCCTCAAAAAAATATTATGAAATTGAAAGATTCCCAGTCTTTCTGTTATTACAATTATATACATAAAATGACTAATTTTCTTAAAATCATTTTATCCAAGGAAAATGTTACAACAAATAAAAGTGGCATGTTAGAATATCTGTAACAGTTAGCGTTCCAACTTTCAAAGGAATCGTTATAGTCGTTTTCAAGCAAAAATATTATGTAGATTTTACTCAAGTGTTGTTTAATCTGATGAGATTTTATCGATGTGTATATAACCCTACTATTCCCCCCTTCCCAAAATCAATTTGTCAGGGAATACCAAGTTTGAGATTCGTGCGACTTTTCATTTTTGAGATATTTTGTTTCTCACTCCTACTCTCATACATATATATATATATATTATAAATACATACGTAAACACATAGAGACCATTCGCTAAGTCAGGGGACCTCAAAATAACTATTTCCGGTGAAAACTGAATTTCGAAAATTTATACGATCGCATTACTTCCACTTCCTACTAGGAGCAGTAGAAAGTAAAAATTGAGTTCATACCGGAAATAAATATTTTCCTGTCTCCTGAATACGAAAAAATTCAAAGTGAAACGACTTTCTCTTACTGCAATTTACATAGTTTTGATTGATTTCTTTATTTGTAGAGGGGGGGGGGGTATTACACAGTTACGAAACTTACATTCAACTGAAAAATGAAATATTAACATACATAAAGTAGCATTGATAGAATTCCTAATTTGAAGAAAATCGGTTAACAGGAAGTATGGGCTTTACAGAGTCTGTTTTGAATTTTGTGCAATTCTCTCAGAAATGGTTACAATGATTTCCTATAAACTTGCTCAATGTTAATTGCACAAATATAAATCCATCACTTTTATTTGAAACATTTTTATAGAAACAAAAAAATTGAAAAGTACAGTTTTGTGGAATTTCTTGGCGTTAAATTTCAAATATATCGGGTTGGTCCAATCTTATTGGTGAGCTCTTCACTTCCCCCCTAACTGCTCGGAGCTTGGTGTGTTGGTACTTTTCTCTTTGTACCTTATAAATTTGTCATCTTATATATGTATAATTGTATTAACAGGTGTGAGAGAATGTCGTGTGAATGTTCCACACTCCAGATTTTTTTTGTATAATATGGAAATTATTTAGTAAAAAAAATACGTTTTTTTTTTTAATGAATGTAAAGTCAGAGTAATACAAATGCGAGAAAGAAATAATATAATGAGGATGTTGGTTTTAATAATTAGAAATATCCATGTATTTCATGTAATTAATATACTCTACGTATGTATTTTTTTCATTTAATTGTACCTGCCAAATAAAAGAACCAAGATAGCGAATGGGAAAACCCAGTAATTTTCCAAGTTTTGGGATATATTCATTATTATTATTTATGTAACATTCAAAGTATCATGTTGCCATTTATCTTTTTTTTAAATTATTTTAAAATAAATATTTTTATAACAATGTTAATATCAAGAAAAAATATATATATTTACATACGTTTCCTTTGTTATAATAAATGATAAAAAATATTATTTTTATTAAAGTTCGACATCATTTTGTCTGACAAAAAAAAAGAAGCAAATATCTTCCATAACCCCAACCCTGGCTAGCATAACCATCTCCTAGCACCAGCTACAATGTTACCTTTTGGTTATCTCTGTGTTTTCTATTATATATAAGTGGTATCTACAAAGCGGTAAAACTAAACAAAATTTAAATACATATTACATGTAGAAAGAAGCAACGACCGGTTGAAAGGTAGCTTCCTGTACTTTAGTCTGGTGGTGGTGGTAGGAGGGGATGTATACATGTGGAAGCGAAATGGAGGGGGGCCCTGGTTAAAATGCGAGTTGCTAAAGTTTGTTATTCCATTCTCTCGTCCCGTAGTGCTAAATTTATACTGTATATTATGTATAAATGGGTAAAATGAAAGTTCAACTAATAAATACAAGAATGTAATATTTATACAGTTGGCCGTGGGAACCGCTGATTTGACCATTTTCACTTTCTCTTTAGTAAAAAGAATTATTGGGTTCGTACCAGATTTTAGAAATCGAGTTTTCACCGGAAATACTTTTTGAGGTCCTCTGAATATGAAAAAAACGTTTATATACAATGTATATTATGTAAATACCTATCACTTTTATTTGAAACATTTTCTTAGCAAAATTGATTTTGCATAAAGGTAATTGAAAACTGATTGCTGGTGTAAACACTTGCTACTACTAGTGTAACACTAGTTGATGTTTTCTTATATTAATATTTTGTTGATTATTATGTTACATATGGCAGAAATGACGAAACTCCTGGTAGCCGGCTTTGCCATGTCGGTAAATATTTTAAAAAGAAGATGTAACAAATATTATATTAAACATATCTCGTACCTAGTTACACATTAGAAGCATTGATCATATTCCAAATTTGAAGAAAATTTGTTAACCGGAAGTGTTTATTGAATAGGTAGTTTAGTTTTTGGAATGTTTTCTAAAAACGACTACAAAGAGTTTTTGCATACTATTTGCACAGCAATAAACTTTTAGTTGAGAAATGTTTCTGAAAGAAATGTTTTTCGGAGCTTATGAGGACTTTGTGAAGTAAAGTAGCTCTGTTCGATGTTATTGACGCTCTTTTCTGGACTTCAGGGTGCTCACTTCAAGTATTACCCAGCTTGGGTACATATAATCCCATCACTTCTGTGTTTGTGTTTAGAACTAAATAAAAATATTCCAAGTTTAAAGAAAAATGGTCACTTTTGTCACCGTAAGAGTGAGTAGTGTGAGTGTATCACACGTGATTTTGTTAGTTTTATTGAACAGGTGGTGGCAATTAATTGCAATCGTATTTTTCGATCTTGAACAGTATACATTTTGAGAGTGGTCCAGCTAGACTAGTACCAACAACTTGTCATTCCATTTGTTTCATTACCTAACAACTCACCTTGTTATCTGGTCTCATACACTATCGATCCCAGTGTTCGATAGTGCGGCTGAAAAAAACTTGACAATAGAAAATACGGCGACAACAACACAAAAACACAATGCAACATGTAGGTATGTCGTCATCCCATATAAATCGTGGTGGGGCGGTGTCTTTTGGGATTTAAAAAAAAAAATGGAATTGAATAATTAAACAAACAATCTATATAAATTGATACAAACTAAACAAATTAAAAGTGAGTTTAATTGAAAGTATGTTTTTTTTTTTAATTCCATTAGTTTTGGTATTGTTTTTTACTTCTTCTTGCTAATAATAGTTAAGAGAATATATTGCGATCGCGTCAAGTTTTCGAAATTTAGTTTTCACCGGAAATAAATGTCTCGAGATCGAGATCCCCTGAGGGCAAAAACATGTTT
Organism: Triatoma infestans; assembly: GCA_011037195.1. Taxonomy (NCBI): domain Eukaryota; kingdom Metazoa; phylum Arthropoda; class Insecta; order Hemiptera; family Reduviidae; genus Triatoma; species Triatoma infestans. The sequence goes on from JAAEAF010014358.1 coordinate 57,454, forward strand.
TTAGTAAGTGGTCGGTATGTACGATGTGTTAGTGATATGGCAATTAAATATCTCAAAAACGAAAAATTGCTGAGTGATTAAAATTCAAATATGTTGTTTTAATATTAATGACGCTGTCTACAATGTAATCATTCCCTACCGGTAATAGGTTGGCACTGGTTCCTCCAACCACCTCTATATTTCTCTTAGGACAAATGTGCAAAATTCAAAGAAACTTTATCATTTTATATACAACTGTTTGTTTCATGAGGAATAAGAGAAGGTCGTGTGACTGTTCATACCAGATTTTTTTTTTCACTTGTTCCTACAGATGGTCAGAAAGAGTATCACATTCGCGCACAGATTTCACCGGAAATACATGTTTTATGATTTGTGATAAAATTGGTTTTTCTGGTTTTTTAGTCTGTGCGGTTATCGTATATCTCATATTACACGAAAAAAATCCCAGACACTCGCTTGCTTATTCCATTTAAATACGACAGTCAAAATCCATCAACCGGATATGTAATTTCATTTAATAATTTCTTTTTAGAATTTCTCGAGCTTTTCACAAAAATGATTTTTTCCTTTAAACAGCGCATTATTCTAACTACAGTTGGAGTAAAATGCGACGTCTTTATTACCTGGATTGTATTGTGATGGATGCAAGAAACATAAAAATATATTTAATTTGAAAAAATCAAAAATATCCAGAATATGTGACAATTCCCTTGCAAAAGGGTACACGCAGGTAGAAGAGTACAGTTATTGGAAAGTTCATGAACCTTGATAGTATTGTACTCACAGGGGAGGAATTGAACGAACAATTAGAAGACATTCCTTCAAGACGGTTTTGTTGTAGATACCAAGGAGAACACATCAGAACTGTGCCAGTTTTAAGTTATAACATAAGAGTTTATTCTAACTAATTCAGTAAAATAATTAATATTGCTGTGTTATTGAATAGGAAGAATATATTTAATTTAATCTGCCAGTGTTTTCTTAATTATTCTTATTACTTCTCTCTTAAACATACATACTTACAAGCCCTTATACAACACCGCTCAAGCCACTACAAACTGCAACTACACATCACACCAATGCCTATGCGCCATTTTTGATTTGCCCTACTTCTTAAAGGTTATAGGTTATAACCTCCCAATACGCAGAACCTATCCAAATTGAAAACCGGTCCAGCTGAGAAAGTACTGGCGATAATAAATTAACCAATTTAATTTTCTTAAGATGATCCTGTTCTTTACTGTTTAAAAATAAAAAAATAAAAAAATAAATCAATGTAATGTTACTGGTGTGATGTGTAGTTGCAGTTTGTAGTGGCATGAGCGGTGTTGTATAAGGGCTTGTAAGTATGTATGTTTAAGAGAGAAGTAATAAGAATAATTAAGAAAACACTGGCAGATTAAATTAAATATATTCTTCCTATTCAATAACACAGCAATATTAATTATTTTACTGAATTAGTTAGAATAAACTCTTATGTTATAACTTAAAACTGGCACAGTTCTGATGTGTTCTCCTTGGTGTCTACAACAAAACCGTCTTGAAGGAATGTCTTCTAATTGTTCGTTCAATTCCTCCCCTGTGAGAACAATGCTATCAAGGTTCATGAACTTTTCCATAACTGTACTCTTCTACCTGCGTGTACCCTTTTGCAAGGGAATTGTCACATATTCTTGATATTTTTGATTTTTTTCAAATTAAATATATTTTTATGTTTCTTGCATCCATCACAGTGTTAAGGACATGTGTAGCCAGATTTAAAGTTGAAAAAAAAATGAGTAACCGGAAATAAGATTTTATCAGCATGCTGAGTTATTTCGGGATTTTTTTCTTTTTAAACTTGTAATGTTTACCGCTATTTGAAATATTTTGTCTGACAAATTGATTTTAGTGGTGTACTCGGTGAACTTGCCTCTAAACTGTTAATTTGGATATTGATAGTGGCGCGGTCTGTGCTTTATAATGTAATCACATTCAAATAATAACTGTATCCTTAAGAACCGGCAAGTAAAATGTGCGTGTTTCCTAACCAAATAAAAAAACACTTTTTATTTATGTGTGTAAGTTAAGAGGCAACTTTAATACAAATTTGGAAATTTGAGGTAATGTTTAATTGTAAATGTAATAAATTCCACTTAGAGGAAATCGTCTCAGTGTAAGAAAGTAGAAATCGCTATCGCTTTTCCAAAAAAAAAAAAAAAAACCCATTACGTAGAATTTCATCGCTATATTTTATTTTTTTCTGATACTGTTACCAAACAAACTTACATACACACAGCCTTTCATTGCTATAAGTTTTTGTATATAACGATTTGTGCAAATCTTGGCATATGTAAATATCAATTTTTCGACTTAAACTCGTAACAAACTGGTTTAAAAGTTTGCTAATTATCATAAAACCACTTTTCCTTAAACTAGTCCCTTTAATAATGAAATCACCTGATTTAATAAAATTAAAAATTAAAATTAAAAATAATAGGATAAAAAATAACAACAGGTGGCCAGAACAAATAGCTGATATTTAAGAAATTTAATATATGTATGTGTGTGTTTATGTAAAGAAAAAGATAGCCTCGCCCATCTTCTAGCGCTCAGAACACAGACATAGACACAAATTACCTAAGGCCTCCCCTATTCCTGGATTTTATTCATTTTATTATTTTTAATTTTTTATTATTTTACCTTGCTCCATCTTTTACTATTTTTTAATTAAATTTACAATATACGGCTTCTTTTTTCCAAGTTCATAACCACTAATCAGTTTTTTACTTTCTCTTACTCCATAAGTAAGTGAAAATATATATATATATATATATGTGTGTGTTTTAACATAATATCTCAAAAACAAAAAGTGGAGAGTCATAATGAAGTCAGGTACCTACAGGTCAATGATTGAGAAGTTCCAGGGTTGATAGGTTGGATACAAATAAGAGAGTGGTTTTTTCAGAAATAAATAAGTGGCTGTTGTGTTTCAGAAGATGTTGCTGGTACATTAAAACACCAAAAACAAAAAAATCTGGTGTGAATCATTCACACGACTTTCTCTTACTGCAACTTCCACAGTCATAATTTACAAACATTCTTCAAACTTATAATTGTGACTAAATGTTTTAATACTCTTCAACATTTTTTGAGGGAACATGACCTCACAGAAGTTCCCAAAATCAGTTTTCCCGGGATTGAAAAAAAAAGTGATTTTGCTCTGTACAGTTTGTATCCCAAGTTTCATGAAAATCGGTGGTATTATGGAGAAAATCGCAGGAAAATCGATAAAAAGAATCTCTTCAGTAATGTCGTATTTCTGGGCTGATTTTTTTCAAATTTTCAATTTTGGCGATATATTTAAATCTAATTATTATTATATATTATATTAATAATTAATATTTTATATATATATATATATATATGGTAAAATGGTAAAAATAAATTAAATGACACTTAGGAGAATTAACCCCCTTAAAAAACTGTTCAAAAATCTAATCACTGAAATTACACTTCCGGTAGACTGATTTCGTACAAACTGGAATTTTGGCATCAAAAATCATTGTAATTAATATTATATAGATGATAGAATGTTATAATAAACTAGAAATACACTTTAAAAACAAATATAACCCCCACCCTTTACAAACTTCTCGTTAATGAATTTTCCCAAAAAAATGTTTCCAAATTTTTTATTTAAAGGAAGTCGTTAGAGCCAATTACGAGAAAATAAAGAAAAATTCATTCAGTAAAATTTTACTTCCGGTTGCCCGATTTTGGTCAAAACCCTTATAGTTGGGTCCCATGATTGCATTTAAAGTAAATATCTAGATTGAACTCTCTACCATTTTTCCAATTTTGTGTTATACAACAATTTGTCAGACAGACAGACACACAAAGCGAGACTAGAAGCCAATAGAGAACCTCAGTGCGTGTATTTCTGGGATAATTCGTTATTGAAATTTGACATGATCGTAATACTCGCACCGCAGTAAGATAAAGTAAACATTATATATTTCAAAACTGATATTTCCGGTGATAAACTTTTACGATTTTTTTCGATATGATCGCAAGCAATACTTCCTGTTATAGAAGAAGTATGAGAAAGTTAAGAAAAGGCCAACAAAAACAAACAAAACTAAATTTACCTACTTGTGGCCTTGTTTATCAATTTAAGTAGAAACGGTACTAGGAGGAGGGATAAAACTGGCTCACCCCGTCCCACCTCAGTTGAAAACTTGAATATATACCTACTATTTTCAACTATAACGATGTTTTCATTTTCCATTTGTGAAAATGTTAATGTATTAAAATTAGATGAAAATAACAGTTTTCTTTTCATAACTCGGCTACTGCTGCCATTTCATTTCCATTTACATTGAATAATTTTAAAAGTTTTCCCTTCATTCTACAGCAGATAGATAGATAAAACAGAGCTGAGCTGTACCATTGTTTTCATAATTGAACACTGGAGCGCCTTTTTGATTCCACTTGAACAGCTGTTCAACAGCTGTATCTTTAGTTTTTATTTTTAATGTAAACACGAAGTAATATTTTTTTTCCTTCTTTATTTGTTTGCCAATACTTGTTTCAAGGAAAGCGTGTTCTATTCTATTCACTTAGCAATTTTAGTTTGAATTTTTTATAGAAAATTGAATCTCACAGCTGGGTATTACAACTATCAGGGAACTGGATTAGATGCTTCTTAAATAATATTGGTGTTTTTTAAGACTGTTCTGTTATTTTTGAACTTGATTCTAAATTCATTATGAAGTAAACTACATTCCTATTGATTTAAATAAAACTACCATATTTGTTTCATTTAGTAAAGTATTGTATTTGTATCAGCTAGTTTTAACATAAATTGTTACATAACCATTACTTTCTATTACTCCTGTGAGAGGAGTATTATATTTGTATAAAATTTTCGATATCGAGTTTGCACTTGGAAATACACGTTTTGAGGTCCCATGAGCCAACAAAAAGTGGTATTTGAAAATGCTTAATACGTGGGTACAAATAGCATTGCTCAAAAACGAAAAATCGCAGAAAGATCAAATTTGGAATCACCATGGGATTCAATAAGCAATTTTCCTGTCAAGCAAGCTTCCTCAACCGGAAGTATCGCTTTAGTGAATGTTTTTTGACGTAGAATAAGTCTTTCACTTCGATATATGGGAGTACCACTTTAGCGGAGAAAACATACCAGGCCAGGAGGAAACAGGTGGTAGGGGAGGGTGAAGGAGGTTTAATGAAACCTTTAAAAGGAGGTGTTTTCGGATTAGAGCGCACAGTTCTAATTACTAGATGCGGGAATAAATTTGAAAATTTATTTTTAAAAGTAACTGAGAACACGAAAATAAATTAGAAATGCATTAAAATTCATTCAACAAAATCGACTTCAGCTAATTTACTTGATCGTGACAAAAAAAAAATAAGCAGGTAGCGGAGAACGATGGCCATTTCCGCGTTATTATTGTTAATCTTGAAGTAATGTTCTATTTGCGTCGACGCATTCTACGCCAGTAACGTTTACAGTTGTGGTTTTTCCTCTGCCTGCTTCATTTTTTCTTTTACTTGTTTGCGATTTTCTCGGAAATGGCTCCTACGATTTTCCTTTAACTTTATATACATATATGTCAAGTACCAATATTAAGAGCTACAGCTTTTATTTGAAACATTTTTCTGGGAAAAATTCATTTGGCGGCTTTTGAGGGTGTGGTATTATTTATTTATATACAGCAAGTTAAAGAATGCAACTTAATGTTTCGACATTGATTAGATAGATTAGAAATTAGAAACCATTGAATGCAATGTCCGTAGTTACGGCTAGAGTCTTCGGATATATGTTTGCACTTATTATCTGCACGAAAGAATGTATCCGACAGTGCTCGTCTTTGAATGCCATTAGAAATAAATTTTTAAGTAAAGATTAGTAAAGAATTAATCATTGCAAAACTTGAAAAATTGATTTTTTTCAAATAATATTTTTAGCAATGTATATTTTGTATATTTATGATTTTACTTATTAATAAATCCGTTATTATTTGAGCAAAAAATTAATTATATTTCTCAGTTTGTTTATACGTATCGCTCCCCCCCCCCCACCTAAAATTTTCACCGAGTGCCACTGGTATAAGTAATACTAATGTCAACTAGCTATTCAGTTACAGTTGAATGTTTGAGGTAATTTGTTCATAAATTATAATTGTAATATACGGCAGTCAGTGAAAGTCCATATGGATGAGTTTAGTTCTATTTTTTACTGAGTTATATTTTAGGCGTAGTTAATATTTTCAACCCCCAAAAAATTGCAGAGTGCCGATGACTGACCTCATTATATTTGTTTACAAATTATTATTAACAGTCAGCTGTTAAATTAAACGTTCCACGGGTTAATGAATAGATTTAGTAATCATGGAATCCCTTCCCCACCACTTTCTCTCCCTTGCACTTCCATTCTCTAACTCTCCCATCCACTAAGCATAATTTTCATAATCTAGATCCAGGACTTTGTTGACAGTAGGTTGAATAAACAATTATTTGCTGGCCATATTTGTTCAACTGAAGTGTAAATTATCAAAATTAAACATAGTTCCCCCTATTTTTTGTAATAACAATGTTTTTTTGGACATTTCAAAGAATATTTTGGGACGATTTTCATCATTTGTAACCTGTGCTTCACTGTTTCGTTAGAGATTTTGATTTGTAATACATAATTTGAACATTCTATAAGAGTGAAAGGTGCAGATGTACAAATCCGGATATAGGTAGGAGAAATTTCCTCCCAGTAACTTCCTCCAGAAACTTCCTTAAAATCTTTTTTCCGCACTCCTGTAACATGTATTCTCAGGAAAATCAAATTTCGAAGATTTAGTTACTTCCTCTTACCGCAATAAGGAGAATTTAAAAATACCATGTAAATCTATTAAAGATATTTTCCGTGGTAGCCTGCTTCATTTTGTGGTCATCGACCGGTTTCGGGCGTTCGCCCATCTTCAGGATGCGTTTTTCAGAAGTGTGACAACACAGACTTGCACAGAGCAAACTCAGTTTACACACACAGAGTATGCTGAAGATGGGCGAACGCCCGAAACCGGTCGATGACCACAAAATGAAGCAGGCTACCACGGAAAATGTCTCTGATACTTTCCAGCTCTGCGGAACCAACCACCACAACAACATAAATCTATTAAACCGGAAGTTCGACTTTAAATAATGTTTTTTTTTTATTTTTTCGCGATTTTCTTGAAATCATTTCTTGAAGGTTTTTCCTCTGGTATTGCTTACTGATATACGTACATACATATATTAACCTGTCACTTTTATTTGTAACAGTATTCTGGGAAAAATTTATTTCCGAGGACTTTGGTGGCAGCTGAGAGACATTGGTGCTGCACCACTATAATACATGGTTCCATCACTTCCAGTTACATTCATTACATTATAATACGAGGAAAAATTGTTTCATGTATTTCTTAGATACTAGATTTTTTTCAGAGATATTTTCCGTGATAGCCTGCTTCATTGTGTGTGGTCATTGGCCGGTTTTGGGTGTTCCCCATTAGCAAGTTGTTGTGATAAACAGTGTGATAGACATACTTGCACAGAGCAATATCAAGTTACACTCATGTTTATATTTTGAATTCATGTTTATGCAATCAGTTTGTATAAACTGATATTCACAACTAAAATTTTCTTCTTTTTACGCAAGGAGACATATTGAGATCCTGTTGAATTTTCGAAATTGAGTTTTCATCGGAAATATATGTTTTGAGAGTGCGAAAAAATTGTTATTAGGAATGGTCAGTGAGACCAAAATATCTAAAAAACGAAAAATCGCGGGAAGCTCAAACTTGGTATTCCACTACTACCGCATCCCACACGAAGATTTCGGGCAAAATCCATCAACTGAAAGTGAGACATTATTGAATGTTTTTTTCTTCATTTTTCCCAATTTTCTCGTAAAAACGTCTAACGATTTCCTTTAAAAAAACTTGTTATGCTAACTGCAAAGTCGTGTGAATATTTCACAATATTGTACTAAACGTATAAATTTTGTTGTTTGGATTCATTATTCCATTGATTTCCACAAATTTTTGGGTTAGTATAATGTGATTAGTGAAACTATAATCCAGCGAACGAAAGCTCCTCTTTACAAGCTTTATAACAGTTTCTATAACCACCAAATCGGTGAGATAGCATCAAATGTATTCATGGGGATTCTGATGATTAAAAGGTAATTTTTATGTTTGTGCGAGCGTGTTAGTTCGTAGTACAAAAGGTGGTTCCCCAGTTGTTCCAGATCTGGTGCTAAGCCCTAAAGTACTTAATCACTTCAACAACAGTCAAGGAATGTTAGTCAAACGAACTGTAATAATCGATATCGCTTGTTAATCTATTGGTTGAATAGATGGCATAATAAATTCCCTTCACATTTACTGTGAATATTTTAATAGTTCAATTTGTTTTTACACCTTACTTATTATCGCGATCATACCGACTTTCGAAATTTTCCCGAGTTCTTTCTCGAAATTTCTTTCGAGTTTCACCGGGAAACTTCCGAGCACGAAAAAAAGAGTTATTTAAGAAAAGGGTTTGCGATATTTCTGTGGTAGTCAAACTTGATATCAAGTTAAGCTGTTACCATCACATCACCAAACATACGAATCCGTTAACCGAATCCAATGTAAAAATCCGTTAACCGGAAGTGCGATTTTATCAGGTTTTTCATAAAATAGATTTTTAAAGTATTTATTTATAAACTTAATAAATTATATACATATGTATTTAGGCTTCTCATTTTTTTTTTTTTAACATTTTATCGAACTTGAATTTTCACCTGAAACACATGTTTTGAGGTACCCTGAAAACAAAAAAATTTTTTTTAGCGAAGAGCCTGTATGTGTGTGTGTGTGTGTGTCTCAACAAAAAATCTCAAAAACAAAAAGACGCAGGAAGTGGGTAGATCGTTTGTGATAGCAAGGTTTTGATCAAAATCCATCATCCGAACTTCACCGAAATACTGATTTTCTGTAAACTTCGTATACTATCTAGATCCAATAAATGTAAGGACGCGGGTTGAGACCGCATCAGTAGTTTGTTATAAATTGTTTCGCCCATTTTACAGTAGTGTCGCCTCTAATGATGGATTTCAAATGTTATATGTGATGGTTCAGTTGTTTCTAGAGCGCTCTACTGGAGCACAATATAATCACTTCTTTACCTGTCAAAGTTAATGGGAACCCCCCCCACCATCTCCATATTTATGCTACGGCGAATATGTAAAATTTAAGTGTAAAGAAAATTTGTCGTTTTTTATATAATTGTATTAAATGGAATAAGAGAAAGTCAAATTCAAATCAATTCAAATTCGAATTCAAAATTCAAGAAAATTTGATGACGCGATCACAATATTTCCTCTTACTAGGAGGAGGAGTCTGAGAAAGTAATAATGCAAACAGAACGAAATATATTGGGTTTTACGCTTTGCCGGAAATACCTTCTACCTGTCTCCATCAAATCTTTATAGGAACCATGGACACGTTATGTTATCTTGGATTATACTTGGACAGATATTTATTTAAGCTGTGCAATGGGGTAGGATCACGGTATGTTGAAATGACAAAATGAAACTCACTATTGACCCTCGTATTACGATTATTGTTTGAAGAGTGTTTTTGGAATTTGAGTCGTTTGAAAAGTTGTTCAAGTTTTTTGGAATTTTTTTTGAACCTACAATGCTATTTGCACAGATATAATATACCATCACATTTATTTGGAACATTTTGCTGGAAAAATTGATTTTAAGGAATCTGAGGGATCTGTGACTTGTTATTGCAACGCTTCCCCTTAACATAAGCTAGGGAAGTACAAGATCCACTTAACTCAACTCCTAGGAGATCTGGAAGCAGAAGAGCATTAGGGGAAATTTCTTACAAGCGTATATAAGGGCTAGCTAGATTCATACAGTCAGTCTACAATTCAGTCTTGTATACACAGTCTTCAAGAAAACATCACTATCAAGCCAACATTCTGCCAGTTCAATCTGTCATTTCTGGTCACGCTGCCACTGTCTAAATTAGTCAGTGTAAAGTCCTTGCAGTACTCACTGTTTGCTAAATTAATATGGCAGTGTCCAGTCCTTGCAGTGTCCAGTGTCCAGTGTAATATGGCAGTGTCCAGTCTTTGCAGTGTCCAGTGTCCATTGTAATATGGCAGAGTCCAGTCAGTATACTTCTCTCTCCTCTATATTTTTCTCTGTCTAACCAAAAAGGTCCATTACATTTTACTGATAGGATTTTCAATTTTTCCAATTTATGCGAAAATACCTCTGTCGATTTCCTTTAAGCTTGATATTGAATTATACGCATAAAGATCGACAAGGACTCAGCTGTTTAACTACTATTTCATTGGAACGTTTTGGTTACAAGACTTGTAAGAGTTAAAGCAAACTATATAGTTTTGTAAAAATTGCAAGCCTTACAAAAATCAAATTAATCAACCAAAACCTTTTGAATTGCAGTCGTGTGAATGTTTCATACGAGATTTTATATATATATATAGCTAAAACTCTGCAAAATCGAGATACAGAATCGATATGTAAAATAGCCCGTCTATCAATCTCTTCCTTTCAGATTGATTATATTCTTGTTGCTGTGTGACGTCCAATTTGTAAAATTGGTCGGCGCGCTCGTCCTCCCTCCCTCCTTCTCCTCTATTCTTACGTACACACTAGATAGATGGAATAATATTATAGAAACGCACATGAATTACCAAATAGGGATCTATTGGCTATTTTGTGAATTGGAATAGCTCTTTTTATACAATTTACATTTCTATTACATACGTAACTTGTATTACAGGCTACAAATCTTCAGTAACTTGTATTTTGTAGTCTGTATGTAATTGGCTACATCATTACATAATCTAGAAGAAACAAAAATTGATTTTTTTTTTTAATGACTGTTTCATAATCACGCTGGTAAAATACCAAATAAGTTGCCATAATTTGAATATATATTGCGATGTCTCGAATTTTGCAGCTATTGAATGGTGAGCAGCTGAAACATAAAGGCATCTAATAAAAAAAGAAAGGAAAAAGAAAAATTAGTAATCAGAACTTTATTCAACAATAAATATTTGTCAAAAATTCGATTCAAAATGACCTCCTCTAACTGTAGTAAAAATTGTAGTCCTCGCTTTTAGAGCGAGCTTCATAAAAGGGAAGTGAGAGCTAGCTCTAAGATGTTCGCCGCTGCGCCTAACTCCATCCTAAAATCACAGATATTCAGTATCCATTTACTTAAAGCTGGGTGTCCCCTAAAAGACAGCATGTTCGGTCCTGTAGACCTTACCTTTACATTCTCCAAATGCACCTCAACAATAGCAGACCAGGTTGAAGATAAACGAACAATAAAAAAAATCCTCACAAGACTTTCTCTTCTACTCCAATAAATATGATTTAATTTTTTAAAAGTTGATTAAAATTGCAATGTTTATAAATGTGGGGACACTGAGGGCACTCCCTGCCTTAAGGCGTTGTAGCGGCAGTTCAAATTTACCCTGATTGAGGGCCTCCCTCACTTTTTTAGGAAAAATGTTGCAAATAAAAGTAATACGTTTTTATCTGTGTAGTGTTTAAAGAAAAATGTATAGCCTTTTTTGAGAATACTCCAAAAAACTCAAAAACCTTCTGTTGCATTTTCGGTTAACCGATTTTTTTTTTCAATGGAATATAGGTAGTCAAACTACCTAGTACTGAAGTGGCACTTTAGAGGAAAGCATAACGCTACTGTTCCCCCAGAACCCCCCCAAAAATAAATTTTCCTGGGAAAATGTTTCAAATAAAAGTGATATTTATGTATGATGTATGTAGATAGTGTTCGAAGTTTAATGAAAATCATTGGAGCTTTTTTGAGAAAATTTCAAAAAAAACTGTACAAAAAAATTCATTAAAGCCGCAATCTCGGTTGATGGATTTTGCCGGAAGCCTTAGCTGAGATGCGGCGGTACCTTAACGGAATCGCAAGTTTGAGCTTCCTGTGATTTTTGTATTTGTTCACACACACGAGACGATTCGCTAAAAACATTTCTTTCGTACACAGAGAACCTGACATCATATATTTCCGGGAAAATTCAATTCCAATATTTGACGCGATCACAATATTTCCTCTTACCAGGAGGAGGAGTATGAGGAAGTAATAATGCAAACAGAACGAAATATATTGGGTTTTACGCCTTGCCGGAAATAACTACTACCTTTCTTCATCAAATCTTTATAGGAACCATGGACATATTATGTTATCTTGGATTATACTTGGACAGATATCTATTTAAGCTGTGCAATGGTGTAGGATCACGATATGTTGAAATGACAAAATGAAACTCACTATTGACCCTCGTATTACGATATCTGATTGAGAAGAGAGTAAAGAGAAGTTTAGAGTAGCCGAGAGAAGAGCTGGAGTTAGAACGCTTGCTTTTCTTAGCGAGCCAAGTGAACCTCTTGGAAGTAGGTTGATTATTTTAAACTCTTTCAGAATAGTTTTAGGATTCTTCAACATTGTAAGCTTCTTTTAGACTTTTCTTGAAGTTGTTTCAACCTCATGATTGTGGTTTTTGGACTCTCTAAATATTTTTTTTAAACTGAATTAAGCTCCGACTTTGACGAGTTTATTTCTGGTAGTTCTTAGTGGGAGTTTGGTGCTTGTAAAGTTGTAGCCCATTCGTTTGTTCCGCAGAACGTGGCATGACAGAGATGATAAGGAGGTGAGCTGTGAGTCAATTTTATCGCTGCCAGAGACAGTTGAAATAGCTATTCGCTCAGGGTTACTATAGAGCTACTCCAACAAGGTGTAGGGCCATACGGATGACTATAGGCCTTCTCACTAGCTACCGTGAAGACTTAAACTAGCACAGGCATTGTGGATTTAGAATAACCTGAGCAGGTTTAATTAGAAAGAAAAGGAAACAGCATTGTACATTATGTTCACATTATGTTGTAAGGAGCGTGTGTGGCTGGGACTTCGCCCTTTGTGAGTTGAGAAATTAGTGTCCTAAAGTCTCGTACCAAACTCCCAAGTCCAATTAAACAGACAACACTGGAGAGGGTTCTCTAATTTGTGGGTGCCCCGCATAGAGGCCGCGGTGGCATAGATTACTAGCCCACCCCCACAGAGTCTAGTCTGATCTAACCGCAGCGCTAGAACGGCCGATATCAGCTCATGAAGTTGTCAGCGCTGCATGATTTTGGATTTGGCAGCTATTGTGGTGGATTTTCTCAACGCAAGATTGTTAATTCCATTATTCGTGGATTCCTGATACCAGACTGAATAGAAAAGAAGTTTACTGGCGCTACAATCTCCTCGTAATGTTATACAACTTTTAAATTAAACAACAAAACTCTTTTATATCTAGTCTTACTAAGACCAAGTTTGATGTTATGGTAAGGAGATGTGACTAAAACTCAATGCTTGCATTCAAAAATTACTTCGAAATATCTTCAGTACCTCACTTTCATAATGAACCTCACTACCCCTAGAGGCCTGAATATTCCTTTTGTCCAGGCTTCATAAACTTCCTCTTACAGAAATAACAGAAAGTAAAAGGTTTTGAATAGATAAGAAAACAGAGAAATAAAGATCTCTTTGAATTGTTCGTAAAACTAATAAAAGAGAAAAACCTTTCCGTATTAACTTAGTTTTCCTTCTTCCTTTTTTTAAAAGAAATAAGAAAAAGGAAAGCTTTGTGGGAAATATATATATATGAGTTAAATAAAGGGACTCGTGCATAATATACTAGGTGAACTTTTAGCGGCGGCAGATTGCTCAGTGAATATAGCCGGGCCCGCCTCCCTATACTCTCAATAGTCAAGACCGACCTCTTGCAGCAACAAGCAAAACACGCTGCTCTTCATCTTGGCCGACCTTCTTACTGTAGAACCAAAGAGAAACACTATGTTGGAAGAGAAATATACTCTCCCACCACCACCCACCACAACTCTATCATCAACCACTGGCTCTTCTACAACTCTGCAGCAACTTTGACATCATCATCGTCTTGAGTATCATCTTAATATTTGTTCTAGTGTGTCTGTTTGTATATACTGTCGGCCTGTATATATAAAAAAGAGTTCTAAGTTTGACTTTTTTAAAGCGCTCCAGTCTCTCTCTTCTCATTTCACATTCTCTCTCTCTCTCTCTCTCTCTCTCATTCTATCTCAATTTCTTTCTAAAGAAATTCCCTCTGAGATATCAACGTTAACATTAGTTTCTTTAACTTTTTATTTTATTTTCTTGTTCTTAATCATTTTCTTGTTCCTCCATTAACTCGCTAACAAACTCAATAACAAACACACACACACACACACACACACACACACACACACACACACACAGAGTTTGTGAAACACACAAACACGAATTTCCCTTACAGCATTTAATACAATTCAAATAACAAGTTTTCTTTAAATTATAATGCTCACAAACGTTTATGGCACGAGCTGGCCTTAACAAAAAGAAGGTGATAGTAGTTATACATACCTATACATCTGCGTGCACATTGTGGGCGCCCTCTGTCACAAACTAACAAAGCCTGTAGCGGCAGTTTAAATTTAAACCTGACTGACAGGCCTCTCAAAACCAATCTAAATTCAATTTTTTTGTTTCGAAAAAATGCTACAAATAAAAAGGATAGGTTTATATCTGTATAGTTAGCATTCGCAGTTAAAGGAAAACGTTTAGTCAAGTTTCAGAAAATTCAAAAAAAGTCCGAAACCTACACTGTAAAGCCGCATTTCCGGTTATCCGATTTTCTGCAAAATTGAAATTCTCTATACCTTTTTTTGTAATAGTACTTTAGAGAAAACCATAACTTCTCTTCCCCCAGAAGCCCCCTTCCAAAAATTGAAGTTTCCCGGAAAAATGTTTTAGTGATTTGCATCTATTTATGTAGATACTATACTAAGCTTAAAGGAAAAACGTCGGAATCATTTTCGGGAAAATCGGGAAAAATTAAAAAAAAAAATCCGTAAAATAGCCTTTCGGTTAATGGATTTCGCCCGAAATCTTCGTGTCAGATGCGGTGATGTTTAGACGGAATACCAACTTTTAGCTTCTTGCGATTTTTTGTACCTTTACACACACGCACACCAAGCGCTAAAAACTTTTTTTCGTACTCTTTTTTATATTATTATTTATTAACAATTTATTTATTATTTTATATTGGAGCATAATTGTGGGGAAAATAAAAAAAAGTTAGATTTATTTTGTAAAAAGTTTCATTCAGTTTGAAAAATGTTGTACTCTAACTAATACAACATAAATGCTCTATCTAATACAAAATAAAAAGGAAACGAAAGCTTCTAATTTGTTGTATCAGAGCTTCCTGAATGTGACAATATTTTAGACGGTTCCATAATCTATGCATCTACTAATTCCGGTACCCTTCTACAATTAATTTTTCGGGAGCAAATGTTACACACATAAAAGTTATTGGTTTATGTATGTGAACTTAGCATCCAAAGTTTAAAGAAATCTTTCGAGTTATTTACGAGAAAATCCTAAAAAGGCTGTTTTTCGCGAAAACCAATTAATAGATTTGCACTTTATAAAACATTGTATTTATTGCCCAGAAAAATGTTAAGCGACGAAGAAAAGAAACTTTAAAAGAAGTGAATTTGGTGATGGTTTATGTTAGAAGACATTCCTAAAGATATAGGGAGAAGTTCGGAAGACGAGACCAAACTAGTGGTACCCGCAAGTATCTTGGGGGTGAAACAAACCAAAGTATTTTGAAAGATTTGTTGTGGTGGTTGGTTCCGCAGAGCTGGAAAGCATCAGAGACATTTTCCGTGGTAGCCTGCTTCATTTTGTGGTCATCGACCGGTTTCGGGCGTTCGCCCATCTTCAGGATGCGTTTTTCAGACAGTGTGCCAACACAGACTCGTACAGTGAAACTAAGTCTCTGTACGAGTCTGTGTTGGCACACTGTCTGAAAAACGCATCCTGAAAATGGGCGAACGCCCGAAACCGGTCGATGACCACAAAATGAAGCAGGCTACCACCGAAAATGTCTCTGAGATTTTGAAAGAGGTCAGAATAAAGAAAACTGGGGAATTCTTCCACCAAAAAAATGGCGAGAGATTTTTTACTTTCTCTTACCCCTTGAGGAAGTATTGTAATCGTCAAATTTTCGATATCGAGTTTTCACCGGAAATATCCTTTTAACGTCCCTGAGACAAAAAAGTGGTTTTAGCAAATGGTCTGTATGTATGTATACATACATATGTATATGAACAGCATAGCTCAAAAACGAAAAATCGCAGAAAGTTCAAACTTGATATTACCTTTGGGTAATACTATGGGATCTGACAGTATGTTATCTGTCAAAATTCCTCAACCGGAAGTACCACTTTACAGAATGTTTTTTTTCCACTTTTTTGCGATTTTCTCAAAAATGGCTCCAACAATTTTCTTTAAACTTGGTACATCAACTACACATATAAAGAGCTCCAACTTTTATTCGAAACATTTCTCCGAGAAAATTCATTTATGGTGGCTTTTGGTGAAGGGGGGATGTTTTCCTCAAAAATGCTATTATTACTTTCTGTTCTTACTTTTTATTTATTTATTTTAGTTTATTATGCTACTACTCTATCTTCTGAATAATATCAATTAGAATTAAATATGTTGACAAAATTCGGAGTTTAAGCAAACAGTTGCACGGAAGTGCGTTTGTCCAGTTAAACAGTTTTTTCCGTTTTCTGCAATTTTCTCCATGTCACTCGCTACTTAAGCCAGATTGGAGTGGGGGACTCCGAGCTAGCGCTACAGAAGAACAGTTTATATAACATTTACAATGCGTCAGCAACCAACTACAACCCTTCTTTTTACTCAGTCTAAATTTCTCGCTAGCTAATTTCTATTATACGTGTAAATTCCTGGCACTTTTGTGTCTCTCTTTTATTATACAATGTTCAGCATATACGAGTATTCTAGCTTATTTTTCAAAAACCCTTCCTCACTAATTTCCTCTCCTTCTAAAACCTGTTATGCTTGCCAAAATTTCTCAACGGGAAGTTGCATTTTATGCGCAGTAGAAAATATTTTTTAAAAATCAGAATTAGAAAAACATCGATTAACCGGAAGTGCGTTTTTACTAAACATTTTTTTTAGTTTTCTGCGATTTCCTTAAATCAGTTTCAATTATTTTCTTTAAACTTAGTGTAGCACTATTTTCCTTAAACTTAGAGTATCAACTGCAATTGTAATCTCATTTGTCACCTCATTGTCCCATTTGTCACCACATTGCCCAAAACCGTTAAAACCGTTAGAAGTACTATAAGTTATCTCGCTATTTACATCTAACATTTGTTGAGTCATTCATTGATAAAACAATTAACATTTTCAAATTTAAACCATTTTATGTTATAAAAACGCACTTCTTTTCATTCTTGTATCACGTTTATTACACACATAATTCTATTGAATATATTAATTTTTTCTGTTGAATTATTTCAGTGCTTGAACATAGTGTTTAGCTTACTTTAATGTACGAGTATGTAGCGCAGTCCACAAAGTATTGAAAGAGTTATTTATGGTTACGCTGAACTGGAAAGCATCAGAGATATTTTTCGTGATATGCTGCTTCTTTTGTGGTCGTTGACCGGTTTCGGGCGTTCGCCCACCTTCAGGATGTTTATACCAAACAGTGTAATAACATAGGCTTGCACAGAGCAAATACAGTTGATACACTCTGAATGTAGCAAGGGGAACATGCTTGGCCCAGA
Organism: Triatoma infestans; assembly: GCA_011037195.1. NCBI lineage: Eukaryota > Metazoa > Arthropoda > Insecta > Hemiptera > Reduviidae > Triatoma > Triatoma infestans. Next base: position 75,227 of record JAAEAF010014358.1, read on the forward strand.
ACGCAAAAGACCTGTAGATTCTGTTGAGTAGATATAGAGAACACTGTCGGGCATAATAGTATCACCCAGGAAAGTTGTAGGAGCCCTGATTAATTACCCAGGATTGGAAAAGAAGATATCCTTCCTAGAACATTTCCAGGTTCTGAAATTGGTTACAGAAATGGATTTGGAGGAAGTTTAGAGTATCATCTTGTTGGCACTAGTAGGGGGCATATAGAGAGTGTGCTAAGAATTAATAACTTAATTACCCCAAATATTTAACTTTACGAATTAAAGCCCAAAAATTAAAACATTCAGCTGTTTTTGATTAGCTCATTTATAAGCTCCCTTCTTGTGCAAAAATTGCCAGGTCTGTGACAATAATCGTTTTACATTTACAAATCCTAGACTGCAGTAATCAGAAAAGAAAAACTTGAATACTTTATAAAGTATATACATACTATATAAAGTATATATATATATATATATATATATATACGAAGTAAATGGTAGATTGCGCTCCTGTGCAAGTTAATATATTATTTCTCACGGTAATATCCTTCCAGAACATCGGAAGATAATGGGAGGGGATTAAAAAAAAGAAACTGCAAGAATGGAGGGATAAAAACAGATTGGAGAGCAGCTTTTGCTATTTATATATAATTCAAATCCTAATTCACCAGTGAGAGGTTAGAGAGCATACAGGGAGCCACCCGCAGTATTTAATATTGGATAGCACAGTCTAATGTGGTGAACACTTGTAAATATTCTACGATACTATATGCCTGATACTTTACGAAATTTGCTATAAAATGTTTTTTGCCCCTTAATAATTACTAATTCAAACTTTTTATTGCTGTAATAAGTAGTAAACTATTGCCTATTTCTTTTTTAGCTGGCTTTACTTCCAATTGCCAATCAGCTTTCTTTGACGGAGAGGATGGCAAACATAACCTCATATTAATATATGAAATAAAATCGAAGACCAAGACCGGCAATCGAACCCATACACCACAATAAAATTCAGCTTTGCGGTCCGCACCTCCATCACTAGTGTCGTGGCGTCTCTAGAAGAAACTATTTCGATCGTCAACTTTACAAAACTTGACTTTACTCGGAAATACATGTTTTGAGGTCCCTGAGTATGAAGAGATATTGTATATAACTGTGGCGAGGGTGTGTGTGGTTTTGTGTGAATTGTTTGCGTGTATTGTGTACGTACAAAATATCTTCTTTTTTGCAATATCTTCTTTATTGTAATTATGTTCCCTAGGGTGGTCATTACACTAGACTCTATATCCTCTGTAGATTCAGCCACAAAAACGTTAGTTCATCTTTCAAATGACGTGACGCCAGTCTTGTTTTGTGTTTTTGTATTTTTACTTTCTCTTAGTGCTAATACTGGCGGAAAGCTCAAAATTGGTATTCCGTTTAGATAATACCATCGCATCTGACGAGAGAATTTCGAGCAAGTCCATCAACCGGATGTGGGAGTTTACTGAACGTTGCAATTTTAAAGAAGATTTATTGATTAAATTGTATTAATTACAGTAAGAGAAAATTGGGTGAGTGGTACACACCAGATTTTTTAAAGTTAATTCCAATTATGTTGAAGTCAAATGATAAATTTTACACTGACGAAATTAGTGCAATTCCATTACAAGAGTTCCACATCCTAACAAGGCCTAACCATTGAATGAATACAGGGGCGCCAAATTGTGCCTCTGTTCTCTGGCCAATAAACACAATAGACTTGACTTTACAAAGGAGCTACCTCACAACGGATAGATTGTGTCAACATTGGGGGATTAATGCCTATGGTGGAGGCGGTAGGCGGCAACGGGCCTGATATATCTCGGATAATGTTCCCTAGGGTGATCAATACACTAGACTATATCCACTGTAGTTTCAACCACAAAAATGTTTACTTCTATACAAATGTCGTGACGCCAGAATTGTTTTGTGTTTTATGTATTTTTAGTTTCTCTTACTGCTCGGAAGTGATGCGATCGTCTAAATTTTGGAAATTGAGTTTTCACCGGAAGTACATGTTGAGTCCCCAGAATACGACAAAATGTTTTAAGCGAATGGTTGAATATATGTGTATCTCTGTGTCTGTGTTTGAATAAAATATCTTAAAAATAAAAACACGCAGGAAATTCAAACCTGGTATCCCGTGTAGGTACTATCACCGCAACGGACTCGAAGGGTGCGGCGAAAAACCATCAACCGGAATTGTGACTGAATGTTGTTTTTCAGTTTTCGCAATTTTCTCGAAAACCACTCCAACGATTTTCTTTAAACTTCGTATGCGGACTACACCCACATGAAACCTATCACTTTTATTTCAAACACTTTCCTAGCAAGTATTGCGACCATGTCGAAACTGAGTTGCGAATACGTCTTTTGAGTCCTCTGAATAAAATGTTTATAGCGAATGACCTGTATTTATAAGTGTGAGTCTGTGTTTGTGTTTTATTAGAATACAAAAATCCCTGGAAGCTCATATACTTGGTATTCTTGTAATGACACCAATGTTTCAGGCAAATCCGGGAGTGCGACATTACTGTTTTTGGTTCTCTCTTAGGTTTCTCACTATATTCTCGAAAAAGACTTCTACAATTTTCATTAAACTAAACTTCGTATAAATACTTATTGAAACATTTTCTTGGGAAAATTTCTTTGTTGCGGGTTCTGAGGGAAAAGTAACGTTAAGTTTACCTTCAATTCAATATATTGGGTCTACCACTTATATAAATTGTTCTATATGTATTGTACATACATACCACGACATATGGCGGGAGATTGATTGGATGGTGGTGCTGTGGGGAAATGAAGAGAGAGGAATCCATCAGAGTTACCAACCAAATGGACGGGACTTGATAAAAAAAAAAGAAAGTACAGACAGATTATTATATACTGCATGGCCATATTTATCTTATGTAAGTCTTAATTATTAAATACCTTACGCATAAGTATAATGCTAAAAATACCTTACGATTTTATAGTATTCCTTTTAAATAGTTAATATTCTGATGTAGAAAGAACTTTTTGTCTCATGACGCTCTTGACACAATCTTGATTTATTTTTATTACTACTTTTTTAATTGTATTTGTTTATTTCGTTAATAAATTGATGTTATGATATGTTTTAAAATTCATTTTGCCATATATTAAAAAATCTGGTGTGAAACACTCATACAACTTTCTCTTACCCTGTTCTCAAAATTATAATTGACAAATTTTATAGTTTGTGTACCAAATTTAACGAAATTCGTCGAAAACTGAAAAAACTGTTCAGTAAAAGCGCACTTCCGGTTTACTAAATTTCTTAAAACTCGGAATTTTGGCCATCTATTTCTTTCTAATTAATTTTGTTGGGATGATAGAATTGTATAATCAACTGTGATAGCACTTTAGAGAAAAACAACCCCACCCCTCCCCTCAAAGTGCCCTTAAATGAATTTTCCCAGAGAAATGTTTTAAATAAAAGTTGTAGATCCTTGCATGTTTAGTTTATATATGAAGTTCCAAGAAAATCGTCAGAGTCATTTTTGAGAAAATTGCGAAAAAGAGAATAAATCATTTAGTAAAGTAGTAAAGGAAACGCACTTCCGGTTATACGATTTTTTCAAACTCGGAATTTCAACAACATATTTTAATTCTAATTAATATTATTTAGATGACAGAATTGTCTAATAAACTGAAATAGCACTTTAGATGAAAACCTAACCCCACCCCTCCCCCAAAGTGCCCTTAAATGCATTTTCCGGAGAAATGTTTCAAATAAAAGTTGTAGCTCTTTTTATTTGCGGTTGATGTTCCAAGTTTAAAGAAAATTGTCGGAGCCATTTTTGAGAAAATCGCAAAAAAGTAAAAAATCTAACTAGTAAAGTGGTACTTCCGGTTGAGGAATTTTGACAGATAACATACTGTCAGATCTCATGGTGATACCTAAACGGAATATCAAGTTTCAACTTTCTACGGTTTTTCGTTTTTGAGCTATGCTGTTCACATACATACATACACACACACACAAACACACACACACACACACACACACAAACCATTTGCTAAAAACCACTTTTTTTGACTCAGGGGACCTCAAAGCGGATATTTCCAGTGAAAACTCGATATCGAAAATTGGACAGGATTACAATACTTCCTCTTACTAGGAGTAAGAGAAAGTAAAAACAAACATAAGAATTAATATAGATTAGAATCATTCGTAGAATTCCAAATTTGAAGAAAATCGGTCAACCGGAAGTACGATTTTAGGGTTTTTGTGTTTAATGGAATTTTTTCGATGACGGCTGTAAGGGTGTTGTGAGGAGATGTAGGTTGTTGCTTGATGAGTGATAAATAACACCTTAAGATTTGGTTTAAGATATATAATTGATATATATGTATATGACTGACTGCCAAGGACTTTACCACTAACTGAACTGAACTGAACTGACAGACTGACGTGGCTAAGAAGATATGAACGGAGCGATGCTAAACTGATGTGTAAATCAACAGAATTCTATCTCAATGATGTCTCATTGCCTATCTCTCATATATATATATATATATACTGGCCGAGCCTCTCCTCTTTTTGCGAGAGGGGCTGTTTCTCTCCGCTAGAGTGGATGAGTGGTGGGGGTTCACTACCCCTACACGGCTGTAACGATTTCCTTTTAAACTTGGATTTAAACTTGAATACTACTTGCACAGTCATGACCCCCTGTCAATTTTATTTAAAACATTTTGTGAAAAAAAAAAAAACCATTTTATATAGTTTTGCGAAATTTTCTGGTGTTAAATTTCAAATTTTATTTGGGTGGTTCAATGTTATTAGTGCTCTTCTGGGCTATAATTTAATCACTTTCCTACCTACCCTCCACCACCTCTATAATTATGTTAAGACAAATGAGTAAAATTTGAAGTTTAATTAAGGTCGTTTCTATTTAATTGTATTAAATAGGAGAAAGTCGTGTGATTGATTTTGACAACAGATTTTTGTATTGTTTTTGAGGTATTTCGTTCTCAAACAAACAAACAATATTTCTGTATTAGCTTACAGATAATTTGCTAATTTTTTTTTCGAATGAGGGGTTCTCAAAACATGCATTTTCTGTGAAAACTCATGCAAATGTTGCCCTTGTAGCAATGCTTCCTCTTGCGGCTGTAAAAGAAGATGAAAAGGGTTAAAAAAGAAATTTAAAACAAACTAACTATTATCAGCTACGTAAACTTCTCAAATTTATTTATCTATATACTTTTTCATCATTTAATAAAAAGTACAAAGAGTTTATAAAAAATCCTTTCCAATTGATCTCTGCAATATCTAAAGGAGACCGCCACCTACCCAGAATATCAGGTATCCGAGTAGTTCTGATCGTTCTAAAGGTTGGAATTCCAATATCAGACTGGGTACAGTCCTAGGGGACTTCTTCCATATAATAGTTTCTTTTGTACTTGAGCAAACACACCCCCAGTGAGTATTAGAGTTGTATAACAACTAGAAGTAGATATTTATCTAAAAGCTAAATTTCTATTTTAGTCATTTTACTATCTATTACTGTTGTAACAGGAAATATTGCGATCTTATCAAAAAAATCGAAATTGTCTTGTCACCGGAAATACATGTTTTGAGGTCCGCTGAGCAGCAAAAAAAAAATGTTGTTGTGAAACATGCAACCTTGCAATATTTAATTTGACTGGGGTTTAGAATGGTTGTGGGAATTTTACTTGCTCTCGAACGGCGTTATGTGAAGCGCTCTATATAAAAATCATCAAAGCTTGTGCAAATTTAAATTCAAACTAACAAACGACAGATCCCCGAAAACTGAAAAACCTATTCAGTAAAGTCGCACTTCCCCTCAACCGATTTAATTCAAACTGGGAATTTTTGCAACTTATATAATTCTAATTAATATTATTTAGTTGGCAGAATCGTATAGCACTTCAGAAAAAAACATAACCCCACCCTCCTCTAAAGTGCCCTTACATGAATTTTCCGAAGAAATGTTGCAAATAAAATTTGTACCTGTGTAGTTGTTGATATCAAGTGAAAAGAACCGTTGTTGGAACCGTTTTTGAGAAAATCATAAAAAACTGAAAAAAAAAAAAATCATTCAGTAAAGTGGCACTTTCGGTTGATGGATTTTGCCCAAAATCTTCGTTCTGATGCGATGACAGTATTTAGACAGGACCAACTTTGAGCTTTCTGCAACTTTTTATTTTTGAGATATTCTGTTAACATACACACATACATACAGAGAAAGGCTCCCACGCGGAGGTCCCGGGTTCGAGTCTAGTGCTTACCCCTTAGATTTTTTCTTCCAGGAGCCTCTACAGCTCAGTGTCTAGGGATGGACAGCGTTGTCTGTAGCGAGAGAAGCCAGCAGTTCACTGAGAAGGCTCCGGGCGCCAATGACCATAGATGTTGACGCGCCTTTAATTAAAAAAAAACTCAGATACATACTATAGTTGTTATAGCAAGAATATATAATATTCTTTTTAAGATATACTAATTTAACAAATTTAAAACGTAATAATAAAAATATTTTAATTTGGAAATAATATCGAATCTTAAAAGATTTTTTTTATTTATTTATTTTGTTGAAATTTACAACTGTAATAGTTGCAACAAGTAAATATGGTGATAGCTGATACAGTAACAGGGAGTTTAGATTGGAGAACTTAAAAGATTAAATGTATTTTCCAATTATATATAAATAAAAATTATAAATAAATTATTATATAAAATATAAATAAATATAAATAATATATAAAATAAATAAGAATTATATAAAAAATAAATAAAATTTTATTTATATATATATTTTCCAATTTTTTGTTTAAAACAATAGTAAATCCAGCAATGCGTCACTAATAAAGGAGTAACGTAGTGGGGGGTGTAAGGAGTGTAGGCGCAGTTTCATCCCAACTGCTGCTTCAGATACACACAAGGAGGTAAGGGTACCTCCTTTTTAGCAGACCACTTCAGCATTCTCTCTCTCTCTCATACACACTATATCTCTCTCTCTTTCGACTTGTATCACAATTATACTGGGTGATGGATTATACTGGGAGGGAACCTTTCAAGTCTCTTGTTTACTATACTACAACAATTAAACTGACACTAATAAATTAACTTTATTTCTTATTTAATTAGTAATTTACTATGTACATTAGATCCCATAGTTATAATAATGTACTTAGGTTTAGCTGTTTCAAGTTTGTTCACACTTGCTGTTTACACTAATACCACCACCCATGTGTTAAGGGAAAAGTCTGGTGTGAAACTTTCACTCGATTTTCTCTTCCTGCCATTAATGGGAACATTTTCCCTAAAATGGTGATGTTTAGTTAGGCTTGTTGTAAACAAAAAAGTGGTAGAGGGGCGAGAATCATGTGTCGCCGAATGTAATTTGTGTGTGGCAATGTCGGTCTACATCAACTAATACTACGGAAAATATTACAGCTAAAAGTGATTGGTTCCTAAATCTGTGAAGTTAGTGTTCCTAGTTTTAAAGGAAATCGTTAAAAAGTGGTTTTCCCAGAAAATTTCAGAAAACTATTCCGTAAAATCACATTTCCGGTTATGCGATTTTTTTTCCAAAGTAGTTCTATATATAGGCCAGATTTTTCGCCCCCATAAAGAGCGGTAGGATCTCCAACAACATCTCCCTAGCAGCAATTGGCTGGTCGGTATCGCATTGGTCACCGGCAGATAAGGCGATGTAGATTGTTGCTCTTGTTAAATAAGACAATCAAGATATTGCTTGTGAAAGACTTTTGTCTTCTCAAGAAAAATGTAAATTTGATAGTGAAGTTTACTACGATTAATCGGTCGATGACTTTAGGAAAATATGCTTTTGGTTACAGCTTCCTTTGTGGACTTGCTCCAAAGTTACTTCCACCGTTCTAGGCTTTTTTTCATTTATTGCAGATTTAAGAAAGGAAAGAGGGTATTTACCAAAAATTATGATGCAAACAAATAAACCATTTTCTTTTTTCTAACTCATACAAAGCAAAATTATTACTCAGCAAAATTCTGCTCTGTTCAAATCATCCGTATTGTTGGCACAGCCATGCCTGGTAATGGAAAACATTTTCCCAATAACCTCGAGGATATTTTATTGCCATATTTATTGCGAAGTAAGCAGTTTAATTTATTTTTCATTTTTTTTTTCATATTATATGCTGCAGTTAAAATCACTTGTTTATTTAGTTATTTATTTTAATGACTACATGTTACTTTTGAATTGATTGCATATAATTCCTCTAAAATATCATTTCTGACAATTTATGATTTTTACTACCTATATAATATTTAACATACATTAGGAGCATTACTACAATTCCAAATTTGAAGGAAAAATCGTTTAACCGGAAATGCGTCTCTACAGAGTTTTTCTTTTAGTTTTTTGGAATTTCCTGGAAACGGTTAAAATGATTTTCTTTAAACATGGCACAAAACTAACTACAGATTAAGAACGCATCACTTTTATTAGAAACTGTTTTACGAAAAAAATTGTTTTTAGGGGTGATTCTGGGGGGGGGGGCTGTCACTTAGGTTCAACTTCAAATTGCCGACACAAGCTTTGTTTGTTCAGACAGAGGACACTGCCACAAAGACTACTGTGGAATATATACATATATACGTATAACCCCTACAATTCTTTTTATGGCCGTCCCAACTAAACTTTTGTAAATATTGCAATTAAAGGAAAAATTTGTCAATTACATTATTTAGCTGCAGTAAGAGAAAATCTTATGAGCGTTTCTCAAGAACTTTTTTTCCTTTTTTTGTTTGGTGGTTTGAAGTGAATTTCAATTATGTGCAGGTCAAATGATACATTTTGCACTGGAGAAATTTATGCAATTCCAGAATTTCACATCCTAACAATGAAGTAACCATTGAATACAGAGTCGCTAAGCTTGTGTGTGCCCCTGTTCTCCAGCCAACAAACATAATAGAGTGGTATATTGTAGCTACCTCACAACGGATAGATTATGTCAGCGTTGGGGAATTAATAGCCTGCCTAGGTTTTGCCGCCCGTGATGGAGGCGGTGGGCCTGATATATCTTGGATAATGTTCCCCAGGGTCGTAGTTACATTTGACTATATTCCTCTGTAGATTCAGCCACCAAAATGTTTAGTTTATCTATACAAATAACCTACCGCCAGAATTGTTTTGTGTTTTTTGTATTTTTACTTTCTCTTACTCCTAAATAAGAAGAAATATTACGATCGTGCCGAATTTTGGAAATTAGTTCTCACCGGAAGCATATGTTTTGAGACCCCTAAATGCAAAAAAAAAAAAAAATGTTTTTAGCGAATAGTCAGTGTGTATATATGTCTTAACATTATATCTCAAAAAATGAAAAGTAGCAAAAGTACAACCTTCCTATTTCGTTTAGGTACTATCACCGCATCTAACACAAGGTTTAGGTACTATCACCGCCTCTAACACAAGGTTTAGGTACTATCACCGCATCTAACACAAGGTTTAGGTACTATCACCGCATCTAACACAAGGTTTAGGTACTATCACCGCATCTAACACAAGGTTTAGGTACTATCACCCACATCTAACACAAGGTTTAGGTACTATCACCGCATCTAACACAAGGTTTAGGTACTATCACCGCATCTAACACAAGGTTTAGGTACTATCACCGCATCTAACACAAGGTTTAGGTACTACCACCGCATCTAACACAAGGTTTAGGTACTATCACCGCATCTAACACAAGGTTTCGGCCAAAATCCATCAGCCGGAAGTGTCACATTACTGAATGTTTTCTTCTCAGTTTTTCACGGTTCTCTCGAAAACATATCCAACGATTTTCGTATTCTCCAACTTCGTATATTAACTGCAGAATGAATCATTTTTATTTGAAACATTTTCCTGGGAAAATTGATTTTTGAGGGGTTGTGGGGAGAAATAGTAACGTCAAGTTTGCCTATACGTCAAGTTTCAAAGTACCATTTCAATAAAATATTTGTTTCTATCACATATATAAAATATAAATTAGAAACGTTGCTAGAATTCCAAATTTGAAGAAAATCGGCTAACCGGAATTGCGATTTTACAGAATAGTTTTTCAATTTTTATTTAAACCTTCCCCTTAACGTCTATAACGATTTCCTTTAAACTTAGTATGCCAGCTGCACAGATATAAAAATATCATTTAATTTTCAACTTTTCAAAAAAAGAAAATAATTTCGGATATTGATTTGCGGAATTTGTGGCGTTAAATTTGAAATGTTATATGCACTTTTTTCTTTTAAGTTTCTGCGGTCATTTTCCATAAAAACAGTTGAGTTTCTGGGTTGACACCGCGTCAGTGATTTGCAAGAAACCAAAGTTTCGCCCATATTGCAATGAGCCTTTTCAAGCTGTACGTTGCACCTTGAAAGAGTTACAGCTTGTACAATTGGTACAAGATGTACCAATTTCGTTATTTGAGATAATTTTCGTTTTTGGGAAAATACCAAAAAATTGAAATTATTCAGTAAAGTTACATATATAAACATTACATATAAGTTACTATTGATGGATTTTGTCCCGAACCTTGTTGTCGGCTCCAGTAGTGATATATATATATATATATATATGTATATATATCATCTTTCAGTTTCCATCGATTTTTCGTATTTGATTTTTTTTTCATACACCCATTTCACAAGATCATCGTTCACTAAAAACAATGTTTAATTTTTCTAAATCACAGCAATCGTTTTCTAAATTGGATTTTCAACAGAAATTTATGTTTTTAGGTGCCCTGAGTTTGAAAAAAAAAATTAGCGAAAGTTCTGGGTGTGGTATGAGCAATATATCTCAGAAGTGAAGGCATGGAAGGTCAAACATGACATACTTTTAATAATATCCCACCCCAGATGATCATTAGTTTTAGGTTAAAATCCATCAACCGGAAGCACGACTCTATTGATTTTATGTGTGTAGTTTTTCAAGGTTCCTTCTATAATGGCAGTTCAGTACAATGTATATTATTAGAGTACAAGTATTCTTGGAACTGCAAAATTTAAGAAAATCAGTGAACAAGAACAACGAATTTACAGAGTTGGTTGAGTTTCAATAGCATCGATCTACAGATCGAAGACCCCCTATAAAGTAAAGTCGCACATCCGGTTGATGGATTTTGACCGAAACTTTCGTATTCATACCTTAACGGATTGTCAAATTGAGCGTCCTATGATTTGTCATTTTTGAGATATTTTGTCCACACAATAACACAAATACAGACTGCCTCAAAACATATATTTCCGGTTAAAGCTTAATTTTGACAAGATCGTAAATTACTTCCTCTCGCGTAATAGAAAGTCAGAAATCAACATATCCCTTAAATCTACAAAAATCATGAAAAGATTTATTAGCAAATCTGTCAACGAAGAAAAAGTGTGCTAACTGACAGACAAACATAAGCAGATCACTTCAGATAATGAAATGAATGAGGAAACTTTGCCCACTAGTGTATACAAGCCGTGATGCTGATATCACCAATATTCATCGTGTATAATACATTCACCACCCCTCCCTCTATGCCATTCACAGCCTGCCCGTTGCTATGACACCATTCATTCTTTTTGTTCTCATTCACATTTTAATGCGATTATTTCTTTTTTTTATTTTCCCCCCTCCGTATGAACTTTAGTAAGTTCATTCGTAAATAAAGAAAAAACTACTATTTTCGTTCTAATTAAAGGTCAACATTTAGGATTTGTGCCAGTTTTTTGTTTTATTTCTTTTTAAGAACCATTATTACTTTCCGTTAGTCCTGAGTAAGAGGAAGTTGCGATCGTCAAATTTTGGAAATTAACTTTCTCCGAAAATGCATATTTTGAGGTTCAGTGAGTGCGAAAAAGTGCATAACTGCAGCATAACTGAAAAAAGAGAAATCATAGAAAGCTCAAACTTGATATTCAAATTCAAGTACTCTCAGGGGACCTTCCCGACATTAATCTTTCGATCAAAATCGGTCAATTGGAACTAACATTTCACAGAATGGATTTTCAGGGATTTTTTGCGATTCATTGTTAGCGTTAAAAATTTAATGAAATCTGTCCGTATTTTTATGGAAAAATCGTAAAAACAACTGGCATAAATATTGTGGTGGTTGGTTCCGCAGAGCTGGAAAGCATCAGACACATTTTCCGTGGTAGCCTGCTTCATTTTGTGGTCATCGATCGGTTTAGGGCGTTCGCCCATCTTCAGGATGCGTTTTTCACACTCTGACAACTGGCATAAAGTTCAGTAAAAACGCACTTTTGTTCAGTCAACCTATTTTGTTCAAACTCGTAAGTTTCGCAACATATTTTTTTGTTCCTAATTAATACTATTTCGAAGATAGAATTTTATAATAAATTAGAATAGCACTTTAGAGGAAAACATAACCCCACCGCTCCCCCGAAAGCTTCCTTAAATGAATTTTCCCAGAGAAATGTTTCAAATAAAAATTGTAACTCTCTATTTGTGTAGGTAATCAACCAAGTTTAACGCTTGAGCCGTCTTTGAGAAAATCGCAAAAACTGAGAAATCTATTCGGTAAAGTGTAGATAAGTTTCAGTCAGATACCATGGTCAATTTTGAACTTTCTGTGATTTTTCGTTTTTGAACTATGCTGTTCACATTCACACACACACACACACACACACACACACACCACACACACACTATTTTTTAAAAACCTCTTTTTCGAACTCAGAGTACCTCAAAACGTATATTTTCTGGTGAAAACTCGATATCGAAAAATTTGACACGATTAGAAATATTTAGATTTAGAGAAAATGAAAAAATTTAAATAATAATAACTAAATATTTGAGGTCGCTACAAATACCATCGCTAAAAACATTTATTTCGATTTCAGGAAACCTTAAAACAGTATTTTCGAAAAAGAAAACAACACAATATTGAAAATTTGACACGGTCCAAATACTTTCTCTTCCAGACCGAAGAGAAAGTAGAAATACCTCAAATGATTGCAGTATTAAGAGAAAGTATTAAGACAAATTCTATGTAATATCGGCTGAATGTCTTACCACAAAGTAAATCATTCTTATCTAAACTATATTAACGTTAAACTTACTCCCACATACTGATAAGAAAACAATGTCTGTATTTTTATCTTATATTTTTTTTTACTTCATCAAGTACAGTAATAAATTTTTCTTAACCAAACACACTGTACGCATTATTCCAGGAAAAAACTGTAATTTCATTATATTACGGTTAATGTACAGAATAACAACCCTTAATGTTAATTTATTTGATAAGCTACACGTATGCTTAGTGAAGCATGTTTTATTTTAATTTTTAATAAGCACGCAAAAAAAGAAATATAATAATGTGCAAAAAAAAAGTACTCCCAAATGAGTCATATTTAAAGGAAGCGTTTATTACACGGTTGAAAAGTGAAGGAGTGCTTGAAGCATGATTATAATGGCATGCAAGTTTAATGTAACATAATGATTATTATATGATAAGGATGGAATTATTATATATGGAATGAAGTACACGACCCACACGACTTACTCTTGCAGCGGTCATTACAATAATACAATCGACAAATTCTTCTTTAAATTTGTTAAAAACTTGCAAGTTTAACTTGTTTGTCCTACAAACATAAATATAGTCGTGGGAGGGATACATGTATCCCCAAGTTCATGTAACTTCGTCTTCTCCCCCTTTCTATCTGTTCCTCGTTGTGCCTCTCAGCGTGGACGAGCCACCTCTCACTCCGCCAATGCTTTCATTTCTCCTGGCTGGCTTCCCTTTACTTTCTCCTAATTTGGTCCTTTCCCCTAAAAGGTCGAGCTTTAATAAATTTCCTCAGTGCACAGAATTCTTGCATCCTGCCCACCGTAACTGTTGTTTTTTCTTCTCTGAACTCTTTCAGGACAATTATTTGAAGCTTTCCACTATTGCTTCCATTTCGGATACAATTTCTTTTAGTTTTGCCAGCCACCCGGCGCAGATATGTCATTTCTGTAATCCTACTAAATTGCCTGTTTGACACATGATCCAATATATGTAAATAAAGTTAGTGATATAGTAAATAAAGTTATACGTTTCTATCTATGTCGTTAGCATTCCAAATTTTAAAAAGTTGTAGCAGTTACCGTAAAAATCGCCGCACACAAACTCAAATACCTATTCTGTGAAGTTGCACTTTCAGTTTTTCCGCATCCAGTTCAAATTTGAAATTCTAATCAAGTTTACAGTAAACCATAATGTTCTAAAGATAGAATATCTATAGAATGCACTGTGGACGCGGAGTTGTAGGCTCAAATTGAAAAGATTGATTTTAAGAGAGTCCTGGAGGGATCTAATCGAAGTTAGACTTCTCTCTAAACTGGTGATTGGGAGATTCTCTCTCAATTAAGATTGTGCCATCCGGCGGGAGTTCAGGGTACTAAACTATTAGTAAAAATTCAAGTTAGAAGAGAATCTGATATGTGGGAATCGTAGAAAGTGAGAAAATCCTGCCTTTTCCTCGATTTCCTTCTCTTTTTTTTGTCAGCATAGATGTGAGGAAGAGAGCGTTGCCCTGACAGTCTGAGAAAGGTGTGGAGCACCGTGTAAGACCCACAGCACACCTACCTGGTCGATACCCAACTCTACCACTACTACTACTACTACCGTTTCAGCCTACACCCACTGGGTTTGACGGGGGGGGGGCAGGTCTTATACCTTTATCCTGGTGGCTAGTTTTAATACTTTTTCACGCACACAACACTCCCTGTTACGCTTCATATAAGACAGATTTTATGACATTTTCGACAGTTTATATTAAGTACATATACATTCATTGCTGCATGCCTAGATATGTACTTACGTCTATTTGTGTGTTTCAGTGCGTGTGTGAGTTTTATGCCATAATGATATATGCTTTCTTTCTCAGCTGCTCTGTAAGTGGAAATATTGCGAATGCATCAAATTTTTAATATTGAGTTTTCATTGAAAATAGATCTTTTAAGGACAAAAATATTGAGTATGAATGAAAAATATATTTTTAGAAAATGGTCTGTATGTGTACGTGAACAGCATACCTCAAAAACGAAAAATCGCAGAAAGTTCCAAAATGACATTCCGTGTGGGTATCACCATGGGAACCGACAACGTTGTCTCACAAAACTCTTCAACCGAATGTAACACTGACTAGTTGTTTGCGATTTTCTCAAAACCGGTTCAATCGTTAATCTTGGTTGAATAACTACACAAATAGAGAGTTACAATTTTTATTTGAAACATTACTCTGGTAAAATTGAATTAAGGGAGCTTTTTGGGGAGTGGTGGGGTTATGTTTACCTCTACAGTGCTATTTCAATTCATTGTACAATTCCATGAACGAAATAATATTAATTAGAATTAAATATGTTGTTCAGAATTCTGTGTTTGAAGAAAATCGGTTGACCGGAAGTGCGTTTTTATTGAACTTATTACATTTTTCTATGATTTTATCCATAGAAAGACTGACAGATTTTATTAAATTTGTTACACTAACTGTGAATACAGGGACCTTTTAATTTTATTGGGAACGTTTTTCAGTCTAAGTTTATTAAAAGAAGTTTTATGTATGGTTTCCTCAAAAAAAGTTACATTTTTAAGTTTACATTCTCCTATTGATCGACAATTAAAGACAAATTATCGTTTGAAGAAAGTTTGTCAGTTCTGTAAATGTAATAAGAGAATGTTGTGTGAGTGTTCCATACCAGATTTTTTGATGTTGTTTACTTTTACTCAATTAGCTTGCAAAAAATATAAGCTCAAATGGCCCCCAACGATTTTCTTTAAACTCCCTATACTATCTAAACTATACATAATAAATTCCTATCACTTTTATTTGAAACTCTTTTCTAGAAAAAATTGTTAAAAGCATCTTCAAACTCAAGGAAGATAGATCGATTTTTCTCGACTTCAGAGAATCTCAAGCATATATTTCCGGTGTTAAAACTCCATTTCGAAAATTTGATGCGATAATATTTCCTCTTACAGCTGTAAGATCTAACTTTAAAAATATTCTATATTATTTTTTGGAATCATCAGGAAATTTTCTCGAGGCAGCCTCGAGACAAAAAAAAAATCTCCCCAAGATGGAAGCATTAATCAATTAGTTTACTTTGTCTTGTGTTTAGGTCATAAACACAGGTGAATATATGAGGTTAATTGTTGGCTTAGTCAAGAAAAAACAATATGGCTATTCAACAACACTGGCCACAATGAGTAAAGTTCTCATACAGCAGACAGCTTATTAATTAGTTAATTTCCTCATAATGCTGGTGTAAGCTAAACACAGCTGTGTGATGGATGCAGTAACTATGTTTCTGCCAGCTACCTGCTGGCATAGCTGGCATCATTTTACATAATAAATCATCAGGTATTATCTCAGGGACACATCCGGTCTGACCATTCCTCGAACTGTTGGTTTGAATTAAATAATATGTAAGGTACATTAAGGTTATTAAGGGCCGTAGTGACGTAAAATGTTCTAAAAGTTCCCCTTTTTTTACTTTCTCTTACTGCTATTAGTAAGAGGAAGTGGAAGTAATGCAAACGTGTGAAATTTCGAAATTTAGTTTTCAAAGGAATTACGTATTTTGAGGCATTCTGAATACGAAATGTTTTTAGCAATTATCTGGGTGTGTGTAGGTTTGTGTGAACAAAATATCTCAAAACGAAAAATCATAGAAAGCACCAACTTAATATTCCATTTAGCTTCCCCACCGCTGTGAAAAAAATTCCGGTCAAAATCCGCCATTTTATTGAATTGTTTGTCTCAATAAAACGGTGGCCAACGATTTTTCTTTAAATTTCCCATATTATTTATTCGCACAAATATCAAAACTTTTCTTTGAAACATTTTTTCCGCACAATTGATTTTTGCAAGGTTTTTAGGCAACCTTAAGTGTTTCTTTAATGTGGCACTTCACTATAATATATAGTTCTGCAATCTGTTTGTTAATTCATTAAATGCATTTTAACTATCAAGAAAATTGTTTCGTAATTTTCTTGAATATGGCTCTAACCTTTTTTTTTTAAATAAACATTACAAGCTAATCGCACATACTTATTTACGTATTACTTTTTTTTGTCAAACATTTTCTCGGGAAAGTTGATTTTTTGGGGGGATTCTGGGGAAACAGTAGCGTTATGCTTACCAAATAGTTAAAAAAAATATTTAAAAGATTATGTAACATCCGGTATTTTATCCTTCGTAGCATACGTATTAGTTTTGTTTCACCGGTTTCGGATTTTCATCCATCGTCAGATCAAATTCACCAAGTTCATGTAGAGAGTTCACTTCAACCTATTCAAGCTTCAACAATCCAAGGTTGAAGTGAACTCTCTACACGAATTTGCTCTGACGATGGATGAAAATCCGAAACCGGTCAGGAACAAAACTAATATGCATGCTACGACGGATAAAATACCGTATGTTATCCAGCATTGCGGACCAGCCCACATTTTCAACGATTATGTAACAATTAGTAAGTAATAAATGGTAGTGGCGTGTTTATGAAGGAAAGTTCTCAAAGACAAACGATCACCGGAAGCTCAAAAAAGATCTCCGACAAGAAGCGATCAAAATTCGCTAACCGGAAATACTGTTTTTTTTTTGTTTTTTTTTATTCTTCCCCTTCGAAATTGACCTCCATAAAAAATTTAAGCGAGATTCTGAGAAAAGTGCTATTTCCGTTAAGAGATTTCGACCAGAACTTTTACTTTCGGGTCCACATTGTCATATCAAATCTCAACGCTTGTGACTTTCTTCCTTCTTCCGTTTTGTTTTTTGACCAAAACTGGCATATTTACATACCTTATGCTAAAACAATTTTTTCAGACTTATATTTTTTAATGGTATTATGATATTTTGTGATGAATACTCGAAACTCTAACATGATCTCGTATGAAAACTGTTTAAACAAACCTAAATTGCAGGTAGTTGCAGGTGGGAAATGAAGTAGCGCTATCTACCAGAGAGAACGCCATGGTTCTGTGGGCACACTGCCAAAACGCTATATAGTACTTATCCTCTCAAGTTTGTGGTCTGGGCACTGTTAGTATTTGCTCGCTAACAGAGAGATAAAATGTGCTCTATATCATATAACGCCACTACAAATCTTATGTTTCCTCTGCTCTGTACAAATAGTGTTCACCTTCCAGTGTAGGTTAGATTACCGGTTATAGGGTTATAGTTTAGGTTATGTTTATCTACTTACTAAAGTTACCAGGTGTTTTCAGTATATTGACATTTCTTTTAACTCTCTGTTACTGCTTATTAGAGAAATTATTTCGATTTTGTCAATTTTTTAAGACAATTAAATTTAAGTTCAATTTTGTCGCCGGAAATGTATCCATGTTTTGTAGTTCGCTGAGTACGAAAAATTTTTTTTTACCGAATGGTCTTTGTGTGTGTGTGTTTTGTTTTTATTTGAGTATTTCTGAACAAACTAATTCAAATATGACAGACAGCTGGCAGGGTGTTTGTTAATGATGTTTTCTTGATGAACGTGAGCACAAGACTACATCAAAGACTTCTTGATGGTCAAGTGCGTTGCCATTTCCTCTCTCCCAGAACTTGCCAAAAATCCATTTTCCCGGGAAAATATTTCAAACTGGTGTTTATATATGAGTCTAAACTTCCCCCACTTCTCCTTCGCTTCTCTCTCCGGATTTTCTAGAATTTTAGATAGGCCGTAAGTGATCTCTTTCTGGGGATAAAATTGAATAGTTGGATAGAAAAAATTGTTCTCTAAAGTGAAAAACACTTGAGTTTCCAGGCTGAGATGTGTCGGCGGTTTGCTAGAAACCGACGTTTCGCCCATATTGCAATGAGCCTCTTCAGGGTCGTTACACCTTGAAAGCTAATGGAGCAAACCAGCATCATCTTTAAACTTGGTACAGTTTTTTAGAATTTTTTTTTCGAAAACTGTTGAAATACTTGCTGCATAATAGAAAACATCACTTAATGGTAACATTTTTCTGAAAAAATCGATTTTAGAGAGGTATCGATGTCTGTCAGTCAGTTTAAATTTAAATTTGCACAAGCTTTCTTGATTTTTTGATAGAGCGCTACACATAATGTCGCTCAGGCATGCAACTAAAATCCCCACAACCATTTTTATAGCTAGCCCGACTAAATATTGTGACGCTGTAATTTTAAAGAAAATTTATTGAATCATTTATATTAATTAGAGTGAGAGAAAGTCGTGTGAATGTTTCACACCAAATTTGTTTTTCCAACTGTAACAGAGCAAATACAACTTCCAGTTTTATAAACAATTGTTCAACTAAGAATCATAATAATTGTAAGAAGAGAGAATGCTACGTGATTATTTTACACTGGATTTTGTTTACTGTGAACACTAACAATGTTTTATGTGATTGGTTAACAAAGTAATTAGAACAGTCCAGTGATTCTGTTATGCTGTAGTTAATTGGAAGGCACTTTTATAAAAATATTTGTTAAATATTTAATTAACAAAGTTTACTATTGTTATCTACTTAATGATGAAAATACAATAAAACATAAAAAAAACTCCTTTCCTTTTGTCTATTACACACACACACACACAAAAGAGAAAAATGAATGGTAATTAAAAATTTATCTCATTTTGATCATCTCTTCCATTTTATTTTACTGATTTTTTTTTTTTTTAAATTGTTTTACAGAAGAGGAGCCAAGTGGCACGAAGAAGTTCGGTGATAAATGCGAAACAACAAGCGAGTGCGGTTTTAGAGGTGCGATCTGCGACCAATCAAAAAAGTCCTGCCAATGTAGACCAGAATTTTCAGCTACTAACCATATAGATAAATGTGGACCCGGTATGTACTAACTTTTCTAATCAAATATATTTGATAATATTATTTATATTTGTTTTTAAAAATTGTAACATAATTCTTTACAATATTGTAAAGAAAAAAAATTAATAGATAAAGCGAGTAGAATTTCTGGTTAAAAAACATACAGTGCAGCTCTAAGTATAAATTTCGCCATATTGACAGTGCCAGCGTTTTCTGAAGCTAAATGTTACGAAATATTGTTTGACAAATGAGATAAATGATATCAAATTGCAATAAGTAAAAACAATAGAAACAAAAAACAAAAATTTGAAATTTATCATTTTTGTGTTGTACCGTGACTTTAGTTATCATAATTGGCGAACACGAATTTCATTCGTCCTGTATTTGAACGATGTTTGAGTAAACACTATTCGAATACGGCATTTAGTACTTTATCTTTTTGAAAGAGCAAGTAGTGAAACATGTCACATTCAGTTTCAGCAGATATTTATTAAAATGTCCCCTGAATACAAAACCACTCGACTTTCTCTTACTCCAACTAATGCAATTTAATTAAGAAATTATCTTTAAAATTGTAACGATTACAATGTTTAATTGGTATGAAAATTAAAAAAAATGTGGTAGGAGTTTATATTCGTAAACCTAAGCAGACTTATCAAGAACGCCCATTGTCTGGACCAACAAAAGATTGCAGTCACAGATTAATTTTAAACAACCTAACTTTTTCGGAAAAATGTTTCTAATAAAAGTGGTCATGTTTATATCTAAGCAGGTAACATTCTAAGTTAAAGGAAATCATTGCAGCCGGGGTCGAGAAAATACAAAAATCTCGAAGACCAATTCTATTAAGTTCCACCTCCGGTTTACTCATTTTTACTTTCTCTTACTCCTAGTAAGAGGAAGTATTGTTTTCTTTAAATTTGGAATTTTATAGGTGCTACCAATGTATCTTAATATTATATTGAAAGTGAAACCATAAATTATACTGATGTGGCACTTTTTAGAGGAAAGCTTAACGTTACTAGTCCCCCAGGACCCCCTAAAAAATCAATTTTTTCCAGAAAAATGATTCAAATGAAAGTAATAACCATTTATGTATATAGTTAGTATACAGTGTTTGAAGACAAGTAGTCATTTTTGATAAAATCGAAAAAAAAAGAAAAAGTAATGAAGTACTTCCGTTTGATAATATAAAATGTTTTGTCACGGTCCTCCTCGTATCAATTGCGGTGATGGTAACTAAACGGAATACCAACTTTGAGCTTTCTGCAACTTTCGTTTTTGAGATTATTTGTTTACACACACGCGCACACACACAGATGTATTTCCTGTGAAAACTCAATTACGAAAATTTGACCCAGTACTCGCAATACTTGCGAGAAGGTAAAAATGTTTTCAGCGTTTGTCTGTGTATTTGTGCATGTTGTGTGCGTTTTTGTTTGTTTCTAAACAAATTATATCAAAAATGAAAAACCGCAGAAACCTCGGAACTTGGTATATTCCGTTTAGGTACCGCCATCGCTTCTGGCACACATGTACTGGTCCAAATATAACAACCGCATTTGCGCTTTAAAGAATTATTTTTTTTTTTTTTTTAGTTTTTGCAATTTTCTTGAAAACATCTTCAGCGATTTTCTTTACTTTGTATATACTTACTGGCAAATTGATAAAAGCTCATCACTTTGTATATACTATCTAACAAACTGATAAAAGCTCATCACATTGTATGTACTATCTAACAAACTGATAAAAACTCATCACTTTGTATATACTATCTAACAAACTGATAAAAACTCATCGCTTTGTATATACTATGTAACAAACTGATAAAAACTCATCATTTTGTATATACTATCTAACAAACTGATAAAAACTCATCATTTTGTATATACTTACTGACAAACTGATAAAAACTCATCATTTTGTATATACTTACTGACAAACTGATAAAAACTCATCACTTTGTATATACTATCTAACAAACTGATAAAAGCTCATCACTTTGTATATACTTACTGACAAACTGATAAAAGCTCATCATTTTGTTTATACTATCTAACAAACCGATAAAAACTCATCACTTTGTATATACTATCTAACAAACTGATAAAAATTCATCACTTTGTATATACTATCTAACAAACTGATAAAAACTCATCACTTTGTATATACTTACTGACAAACTGATAAAAGCTCATCACTTTATATATACTTACTGACAAACTGATAAAAGCTCATCACTTTATATATACTTACTGACAAACTGATAAAAGCTCATCACTATTATTTGAAACTTTTTTCCGGGAAATTTTATTTTTTTGAAGGTTGCAGTAAGGTTAAAATAAGCTTTCCTCTAAAGTATCAATTCAATACAATTTCTAGTTCTAACGAATAATCGCACCTCAGGAAACCTTCATCAGTTAAGATACTGCCATTACATTTTTATTTCACTAGCCGGCACTTAATTGTTATCGTGACAAATGTTTAGTGAAATATCTTAAACCAATTCATTAGTTCTAATTATCAAGTAATTGAAATTTTATTAACTTCTGTCACGATAGATAAAATTAATGATGTATTTCTATTTTTAATCGATAGTAATCAAACTTAAAAAACAATAGCTATTATAGTCAGATATTTTCAAAGTAAGAATTCAATTATAAAATTTATTTGTCTCAATTTTGTTATTTTTGTCTTGTTTTTTTAACAAATAATACATTCATTTCATATATTCACTTAGATTATTATTTCTTGTTTTATTATTAAAATATTTTTATACATAATAAAATAATTAAGAATAACTTTGGTTTAAAAGTGATGAACACTATTGTGTAATTTAATAATTGTATTTTTGTTTCATTATATAAAGTCTTGCAATTTATTTTCATTTATTTCTCTTATTTTATATTTTTAGTTTTTTGAAAACTTATTAAGTGACATTATTATGTTATTTTTATATTTATTATTTTTGCTTTTCTTTGTTAGTAAAGTGCAACCAAACTTCTCTGCCATAAGACGATTCTTTTCTGCAAATAAACAAATATAAAATTAATTATTATTATTATTATTACATTACCAGAAATTGTATTGATGCGATATTTTATAGGAAAGCTGCAACCCTTAACAAATAAAATTTCTCGGACAAATTTTAATCGGAGGTGTAAATATATGGAATGATATTTTAGGTTTCCGCGGCCATTTTCATGAAAAACGCTTGAGTTTCCGGGTTGAGTCAATGGTTTGCTGCTAAATACCGACGTTTCGCCCATATTGCGACGTTTCGCTCTTCTGGATCGTTTCACCTTGAAAGCCAATTTGGAAACAAAAAATTTGCGTCGTAAATCGCACAACGATTTTCACTAAACTTTGAATGTTAAGTTACCACAGATAAAAACTTACCACTTTCGAAGCATTTGAAACATTTATCCGGTGAAACTGCCTCACGAGGTGTGCCGAAAAAACTGCCATTACAAGCTTTATTGGTTGAGATAGAAGACGCGCAGGTATATTGTGTTAAAGAAAGTCGTTTGAATGGTTTACACAAGATTTGTCACCATATTTCAACATAACTTCATTTACTTGTTCTTTCTGTAGGAAATAAAAGTTGCCCCCCCCCCCCACAAACTAGTGGCACAAACTAGTTTGTGATAAAATGTTAGCGGGGTGGAGGTGGAGGGGAACGATAAATTATAAACTCCCAATAACACACAAATTTCCTCTTTTTTATTAACTCTCTCTCTCCCTCTTTCTATTTCTCTCTCACATACTCTCTCTCTTTTTTTTTTAATTTATATTTATTTAGCGCCCCGTTCAGGAAAATTCTCTGCGGAATTTCTTATAATAATTGATATATTCATTTGGGAAAGGTCAAGCCGTCACCACCAGAAATTTGACCTTTTCACCATCTCTCTCTCCCACTCTAACACTCTCTATTTCTCTAGTTCGCAGTATATTCTTGCCCACTTTTAGCATCTGTTTGTGTATTGGGTCATCAAAATAATAACTTTATTTTTCTATTTTATTTAGTTTCTTTATAATTAAAAATATATAAAAATAAATCAGTAGTTGTGATTAAACAGCTTCCTGGCCGCACTGTTAGATCTCATGCTGGATTTAGTATTGTATCCAAAATCCAAGTAGCATTCGCATCAAGTGGCTAGGCGCATTAGATTTATGGTGAGCGGAGAGTGAGCATGATTGCGAACGCCAGAGCCACGGTGAAGGGATCATGACGTGCTGGAGCATGAGTTCCCTCCCTGAAATAAAAATCGATGTCTAGAGGCTATGGTCGTTCATGGACTGATATACGTCCGTGTTTAGTTTAATTTTCGTATATTCTAATATATAAATCCAAGGAAGACATCGGATCCAGAACTGGACAATTGGTTCACCAGTAGTAGACTTGCACCTCTAAAATCATACCTTAGAATATATGTTAAGAGAGTTGATAGAATTCCAGATTTGAAGAAAATCTGTTAACCGGAAGTGTGGCTTTACAGAATAGGATTTTTGAAATTTTCTCGCAAACGGCACAACGATTTTCTTTAAATTTGGATTGCTCACTGCGCAGTTATATACCTATCATAATTATTTGAAACATCTTTTCCAGTAAAGAGTGATTTTGGAAAGTTTGCGAATATATGGGGTCGCTGGTCCCATGCCCTGCACTTCCCTACCTATTTGGAAAATTTGTATTTTATATATAATTGTATTAATAGGAGTAAGAAAGTCGAGTAAGTGTATCACACCAGATTTTTGTAGCACTCAATAGAGACTTTAAAGCATGTATTTCCGATGAAAATCACAATATCCGAATTTTTTTTTAATCTAAGGCGTGTCAACATCGATTGTCATATGCCACAGAGCCTTAAAAGTGCACTGCCGGTCTCAGGTCAGTGTTCTTGTCTTATAGACAACACTGTCGATCACCGGACAATGAGCTGTAGAGGCTCCTTGGAAGAGAAAATCTAAAGTTAGCACGGCTGGATTCGGACCTAGGATCTCCGTGTTGCTAGTCCAGCTCGCTACCATTGAGCAAATCCCTTCCCTATCCGAAATTTGACCCGACCGTCCAATGATTCATCTTATTGGAGTAAGAGAAAATAAAACAACAAAAAACCTTGAACTAGTTTTTCTCTTTCAATTAAAATATGAAAAAAAAAAATTGTATTCAAAAAATGTAGATAATAGAAAAATTTATCAGTGAATTATCAGCGGTATAAAATTAGGTTTGTAGAACGGGGGAGGGGGGACTGGTTACTTTAGATAGTTTTTAACGTACACCTCCAGGAGGCACCGACTGTGTAAATAATTTTTCTGCCTTACTCATTTGCTTCTTGCTCAGCCACCCCCTCACTATCTCGTCTTCTCGCTGGTTTATGCCCCATCCATGATGGAAATTCATTCTTAAGTAAAGTGGGCCAATGGCCCCATTTTGAAGATAAACTTTTCATCCATGCTACTGGTGTGGGTTTAAGAGAAAACTGCATCCCTCCTTTCCACCTTCCGCTACTAGTATCATCTCTTGGTCGTCTTCTAGATGGTGATTTAAAAATCCCAAACTTTTTTTTTTCACTAACACTATTCTTAAAAAAAAAAGAAGTTCCAAATTCAAAAACCAATTTTCTGTGTTAACACCTGTTTGATAGCACTCAATGAGATAGGACAAGCGAGCTTACCCGTCACCATTTTATCATTTTGTCCTGTTTCATTATCATAAAAAATTATATTTACCAAGATTACAAGCGATCGAACATGCTGGTCGATTACGCTAGGTTATCTATCGTGGTATATTATACTATACACACACACACACACACACACACACACACTCTCACTCAAACCATTTTGTAAAAATCACTTTTTTGTTTACTAAAAAAATGTATTTCTGCTGAAAACTCGAAAATTTGAGTCGATATTCCTCTAATTGCAGTAAAAAGTAAAAAAAATGTGTTGCGTAACAATTACACGACTTTCTCTCACTGCGATATGCAAAGTTATAATTCTGTTCTTACATATAATTCTTATTAGATATTTAGTTGTCTTCAACACACAGGAACAGGAGAATCTAAACTTAATAAATACTATTTTTTAAAGGAATGCATAACCTTACTACTCCGAAAGCTCCCTTAAATGAATTTACTTGGAAAAGTAATTCAAACCAAATAGAATAGATACGTAGGATAGGAGAGATAGAATAAATAGATAGGTCTCTGTAGTATGGTATGACAAGTTTAAGGCATTCATTGGTGTCTTTATTGGTGAAAGTCGGAAAAACTGTTCAGCACCAAAAATTTCCGGTGAACCAATTTTCTTCAAAACTCGGTATTCTGGCATCACAGTTCATTGTAATTAATATTATGTAGATGATAGAATGATATCATAATCTGAAACAACATTTTAGAGAAAAATATAACCCCACACCCCTCACACAAAACCGCTCTTAAATGAATTTTCCTGATAAAAAATGTTTCAAATAAAAAGTTGTAGCATTTTATTTATACAGTTACTATTATTAAAGAAAATCTTTGGAACTATATTTTGAGAAAGTATCAAAAAACTGAAAAATCCATTGAGTAAAGTGGTTACTTCCGGTTGACCTATTTTGATCAAAACCTTATTGCCAGGTCCTATACTAGCACTTCAACTAAATATCAAGTTTGAACTTTTTGCGATTTTCCGTTTTTGAGTTCTGCTGACCGTGAACGAATTCCGTGTAGGTACTATCACCGCCTCTGATACAAAGGTTTCGGACAAAATCCAGCATCCGGCTATGCGATGTTACTGAATGTAGTTTTGTTTCAGTTTTTCTCAATTTTCTCGAAAATGGTTCCAACGATTTTCTTTAAACTGCATATACTTTATAAATACATGAATACCTGTGACTTCTATGTGAATAATGAATAAATTGATTTTTTTTTGTGCGTGGTTCCGATTAACTTGAATAATTTTCCTCTAAACTATCACTTCAGTACAAAGTCTGATTCTGGCAACCGTATAGCATTAAAATACATTAGAAGCATCAAGGGATTCCAAATTTGGAGAAAATCGTTTAACCAGAAAGTGATTTTGCAGAATAGAGTTTTGAGTTTTTGTAATTTTCTCGAAAAACGACTGTAACGATTTTCTTTAAACCTGACACGTTCATTATTGTAACTTTGTTCTGGAAAAACTGGTTTCTTGGAGTTTTGGGGAAACTGCGGCGGGAAATTTCAAATATTTTGGTTTGTTGGCGCTCTCTTCTGGACTACAATGAAATTACTTCATTGCTTACCTGCTGGTTCATCTATACTTTCTCTCGTCCATCACACTATGCACAAATGAGTAAAATTTGAAGTTTATATAATTACATTAATAAGTGTAAGAGAAACTCGTGTGACTGTTTCACACCAGATTTTTTCATAACTTACTTCGAAATGTTCCATAAAATTCATTTGTATTTTAACCATTGAAATTTGTTAAGAGTTGTTTTGAGTTTGAATTAAATTTAAAATTCCTAAGGCTCTGATGTGTTCATGAATTATTTATCCGATGAAGGAGAAGGTAATACAGTATTAGTATTGCAGAATGCAGATATACTCTTGTATACTGCCGAAACAGCTCTTGTGAGAATACGCTGGCTTCAAGAGCAGGGGGGATGAAACGAACCTTTCCACGTATGAATGTTTTATTTTGACCAAATCAAACAGTTAATCTACCCCCACACCACTTTTGTATATGTGGGTGCGTGCGTGCGGCTGTGGGTATGTATGTGTACGAGTGGGCCAATAGTAGCGCAATGTCTTCATCTATTATTGAACATTTAAATGCACTCTTGTTTGGTTTAGTTTACACAGCGGCCACTTAGTGCACTGGCGCTGTCCGTTCACCTTTAATTCCCCGCGCTAATTTTCGCTACTATAAAATTTATTCCTTTACTTTCAACCCATATGTTTGTTTGTTTGTTTTTTTTTCTTTTGCTTTTATTTATTAAAACAGATGTTAAATTATTTAACAAGTTTCGTTTGAAAATAACATAAGAGTTAATTATATTTTTATGCCGATCAGCTGTTCATGTAAACAAAATTCCTGATTGGTTTGTTTTCCAAATTTACCAAATTGTTCTTTTCATGATTATTGATTTTTATTAATAAAATTGCAGAAAAGAAAATCTGGCATGGAAATTCACACGACTTTCTCTGACTATCGTTAAGAGAATTTAATCAAGAAATTTTCTTTAAAATTGCAACATTGTTTAACAATGTTTAGTTAGGATAACCAGAAAAATGGTGATGGGGATTTTACTTGTATACCTGAGCGGCCTTATGTCAAAACTAAGACAGCTTGTGCAAATTTAAATTTAAACTAAGTGAATTCTTTTTTCACAGAAAAATCTTTCAAATAAAAGTGATGCGTTTCCATCTATGCAGCAAGCGTTCCAAGTTTCAAAAGAAAATCGTTGTAAACATTTTCAAGAAAATTCCAAACAACTCAGAAATCTATTCTGTAAAATAGCACTTCCAGGTTTTTAACCAATTCTCTTCAATTCCATTTATTCCAAATTTGGAATTCCATTAATGCTTCTAACGTTTGTTAATATGAAGGAGATGATAAAACCGTATATTATACTGAAGTGGTACTTTAATGGAAAGTGGCATAACGCTAATTTTCTCCCAGAACATCCCCCCAAAAAAGCTCAATTTTCCCGGGAAAATGTTACAAATAAAAGTTTTTTTGTTTTGTTTTAATTTAAGGCGCGTCAACATGTATCGCCATTGGCGCCCGGAGCATTCTCAGAACACTGTCCAGAAAGTGATAATATTTGTGTGTAGATAATATTCGGAACTTAAAGAAAATCATTGGAATTGTTTTCGAGAAAATCACGAAAAATTGAAAGAGAAAACATTCAGTAAATTCACACTTCCGGTGTTAATGGATTTCGCTCGTATAATACGTTTTAGAAGGAGCGAAATTAGTGAGGAAAGGTTTTTAAGAAATAAGCTAGAATGAATGCTGAACACTGTATAATAAAATAGTGAGACTAAACTGCCTGGAATAATCTGAATAAGTATAAATTAGAGATTTAGATTGAGTAAAGAGGAGGGTAGTAGTTGGTTGCTGACGCGTTGTAACTGCTGTGTAAACTATTCCTTGTAGGGCTAGCGCAGCTGTATATATAAAGAGTCTCCTACTCTAGACTGGCCAAAGTAGCGAGTGAGACTCTTAATTTTGTGTGTGTCTCTCTCTCTGCTTTAGATCCCTCTCTTCGGATCCTATTAAACTCGAAATCTTCATGTCTGATGCGGTCTTAGTATCTAAGCGGAATATCAAGTTTGAGCTTCCTGCTGCGATATTTTGTTCAAATACATTCACACACACGCACACACACACAAACTAGCTTTTTTTTTTTATGTAAACTGATAAAATAATGTGTCAAAAATGCTCCCCCTCACACTCGCCCCCTCCTTCACTCCCTCTAAATAATCTATCAATATTTTGCAATCATCAAATATAATTGGTAAAATACTGAAAATGAATTAATAATAATAATAATAATAATAATAATATAATACTGTAATTATGAATGTATTACATATTACAGCGAGTCTGGTGTATTACAATATTTGTACAACAAATATATAAATAAAAAAAATAAAAATAAATACAAAATGTATATATACATAAACAAACAAAAAATAATAATAATCCAAAATAGCAGACTAGCAGTAACTAATAAATGAATAGATTAATAAAAATGAGAATTATTCTTCGATACAAAATAATATTAATTTTAACATATTACAGACATAATAGTAAATACTGTTTAATTGCTCATTATCTGATATATTTAATAAATTTAATAGATTATCACTATCGGCTAGATCTTGTACAATATATTTACTTAAAGGTAAATAAATAGGACATTCCAGCAGAAGATGATTTAAGGTCTCCAACCTATGGAGGTTACATACACAACATATCTCTTCGCTATCAATTCTGTAACTAGTACCTCCAATATACAAGTTAATGATAGTCCTGTTACATAACCTTAGCTGCATAATTGTTCGCTGTTTTCTAATATTATTATTATTAACTATATAAAACTCCCCTTGTCCAAAAGAGCAAATACATCTATACAATGGATTATAATTACTATTCAATACTCTGTTCACATCATTACTCAGAGTGTGATTAGACCATCTTTCTACTATTTCATCTTTAATTTTTGTAAGCAACTCCACACTTATTGTCCCACCAATCGTATCAGGGTAGCCAAGAGATAGAAGTATATTATATAATCGACCAAACCACGATATATTTGTCATCTTACGATTATCATCTTTTATTGTATGATACCCAAGAATTAAGCACCGTTTTGCAAGATCATTCGAATCTCTGGAAAGCAAATTTACCCACCAATTTAACGCTCTTTTCAATATAATTACGCTAAGCGGTTTGATACCTAGTTCTAGCCTAACAAAGTGATGGGGTGTACAACGAGATAGATGAAACAAGTTCTTATAGAAAGTCGTTTGCACTTTTTCAATAGTTTCCAAACTGCCAAGCGACCATAATTCAGCTGCATAGAGAGCTGTCGCAGCTGAAATAGAATTAAACAGACTCGACCTAGTATGCCAAGAAGTTACTTTTCCTTTAATTAAAATCTGTTTCACCCTTCCCGCCGCTTGGATACCTTTGTTTACAAAATGACTAACCGCCAAACGAAAATTACCTGTACAACTGAAGGGGACGCCCAAATACGTATAACTATTAGTGTATTCTAACAAAGTACCAGCTACTTTCAAAGGTAATAGATTTTTACATTTTGGTGACGAACGGAAAATGAATTCAGTGTATATAATATTAAAAGTTATAATTTATACAATTACAAGATAAAAAACAAACCAAACATCTGTTAATATTTACTGAAATGAATCTTATTTTTATGTTTATATTTTCACTCTACATCAGATAGGATACCAATTTTCCTGGAAAAGCACTTCAGAAAAAAAAAAAAATGCTCTAACCAACCGCCGCAATTGCTTACCATATAACCCAGGAAAAAGGGGCGCCATCTCACGGGAAATTTTTTACACTGAGAATATTATTTAATTTTTAAATATTTACTCAGTTTAACATGTTCAATTTTTCATACATTCTTGGATTTTATTTTATTTAAAAAATGTATTGTAGACAGCATTTCTTATGTTAGATTCATTTACCTTTTTTCTCTAATTTATTAAATATAGTAAATAATTGTAAAAATTAAATATAAAAATGAGATCATGGTGGACATGGAAAAGTTAGCTTCTTCATAGTTTGCATTTTTGAGCATTCATACGAACCGATTTTTTGAAGCTCCAAATATTTCATTGTCGAACTGACGGACAGAAATTTAAAGAAAAATCTTTTCTATAAAGTCAATGAGCAAGTCCGGGTAAACCGATTTCTTCAAATTTGGAATTCAATCAATGTTTCCAATGAGTATTAATATTATGTAGGTGGTAAAACCTTATTGTGCTCAAGTGGTACTTCAGAGTAAAGCATAAACGTTACTAAAACGTTACTGTTTCAAATAAAAGCGATAGGTATTTATATGTTTGGATAGAATACGTAATTTAAATAAAATCCACATTCGCAAAAATCACGAAAAACTACAATGAAGGCACACTTCCGGTTGATGGATTTTGCCCGAAATCTTCGTGTCTGATGCTT
This sequence comes from Triatoma infestans, assembly GCA_011037195.1. NCBI lineage: Eukaryota > Metazoa > Arthropoda > Insecta > Hemiptera > Reduviidae > Triatoma > Triatoma infestans. The sequence continues at coordinate 106,724 of JAAEAF010014358.1, forward strand.
GGTAGTGTCCAATCGGAATACCAAGTATCAGCTTTCTGTGATTTTCGTTTTTCAAATATTCTGTTAACACGCAATCACACGCACACATGCAGACTATTTGCTAAAAACATTTTTTCGTATTCGGGGGACGTCAAAACACTATTTCCGGTAAAAACTTAATTTCGAAAATCTAGCACGATCGCAGTGCTGTCTAGGAGTAAGAGAAAGTAAAGGTTTGCTGAACTAAACTTTCGTGTTAGTTCCTCTGTTTTAGGTACCACTATCACTGCGGATAAGAATATAAACGAAAACCATAAATCAAGTTCGAGCTTCATATGTTTTATGTTATGCTAAATACCATATCAAACATGCACATTAATCATATATATAATTGTATAATACATATAAAATTGTATTTGTAATCATTGCAGTAGCCTAAATCGACGGCTTTGCCGCTTCGTTGGGGGTCGCTTTTAACAAATCTTGGGAACAAATTTAGAAAATAGAACTGAAAACATGTACATCGGACAATCTCAGGAATCGCGGATTCGCATCCAACTAGAAGTCACAGATTTTGGATACACATTCTATATATATATATATAATATATATATATATATATAATATGTATATATTGAAGGACATTGTTGCCGAATTGTTTTATACCATGACAACTGTTATCAGGTGCAATAACATTACGTGTATATTGTATATTTTGGTTGGTTGAAGTATCAATATATCAATATAGAGATCTGTTTTATCAATGGCAGCGCTAGTAAGTTAGTTGTTTAGCCGAGCGGCAGTGTTGTATTTTATAACTCTCTCAGGGAATTATAGACGATCTATCATGCTGGCCAATAGGGAGCCAAAATATTAGAAACAAATACAAAAAAAAACTGTAGAAATACTGTTTGTTTTGGCGGGGGGTTAATATATTGCTTTATTCGATACAAACACAGCTGATGTTGTCCCAAAGTGATGATTACCTGTCACATACATTCTACATCCAACCAACCTCCCCTCAGAAAAACCATCCCCACTCTTTGCATTTATCCCACACTTTCACCCATCGGCTAGCTCTAGGTACCAATTATTATGATGGTAAACGATTAGTACGTCACTGGACAGTTGTTAGAATGATTGAAGCGAAATCTGTAGTGAATTTATATAACTCAGACAGAGTAATAGGGTTAAAAACACCTGAAACAACCTTGTGTATTCAGTGTAGGTGTTCGCCAACCGGATATAAATAGGTCAGCTCCAGAGTGGTCCCTTTTTGGCTGGCAATATACAGAGATCCAGAGGGGATGGTCTACATTACGTTAAAGCCACTTACCTGTGGGAGCTATACGTCACCGCATTAATGCCCTCTGTCGGACTATGGTGTACTAGAAGCTTCTCCAGTTACTTTCGCTCGGTACTATTTTATAAGCTCTCCCTCCACAATCCTGATAAGCTCTTCTTTGAAAAAAAAAACAAAATCATTAGCACTTTTCAAATAATACAAATTAAGTTCTTTCCATAAAATAATATATTTTTACTTTCTCTTGCTCCTTGTAAAAGAAAGTATTACGATCGTGCCAGATTTTTGAAATTGAGTTTTCACCGGATATAATGTTGTGGGTCCCCTGAATACGAAAACAAGGTTTTTAGCGAATGGTCTGTAAGTGTGTTTGTGTGTTAAGAGAATTAATCTCAAATTCGAAAAGTCGCTGGTAGCTCAAACTTAGTATTCCATTTAGGCACTATTTTCCCATCAAACCCGAAGATTTCGGGCAAAATCCACCACCGGAAGTGTGACTCTACCGAACTTTTATTTTTAGTTCTCGAAATGTCTCCATCAATTTATTTGAAACATTTTTTGGGACAATTTATTTTTTGTGGAGTTGTGAGAGAACAGGAATGTTATGATTTCCTCTAAAGTACCACTTTAGTACATTGTGTGGTTTTATCGTCTACATAATACATTATACATTCTAATACTAGCATTCTACATTCTAAGCATTGATAGAATTCTAAGTTTTAAAAAATCGGTTAACCGGACGTGCTACTTTACAGTACAAGGTTTTGAGTTTTTTGGATTTTTTTCGAAAACGCCTACAACGACTTTTTTGGAATTCTGATTGGACAGATAAAAACACACACAAGAATGGTCTCCAATTCCAGTGTTTACAATATAATGGAAGCTCTACTAAATATTTTATAAACATTGCAAGTTTAATAAAAATTTGTGAATTAGAGTGAAGTAAGAGTCATATGTGTTAGTGTCAATGATGTCTGTATAATCTTTAACACATTAAATATGCTGTAGTGCAATGACACAATTAAATCGAACGAGAATTGAGACTTTTTTTTTGTTATCTATTGAATAATTATTAGCAAATTTCTTTTTTAATGTTCACGTTCAGACTCACCCCTCCCGCCAACGTGACCTTTGACATTAAGATATCAACAGAGTGAACTATCTCAGTGCTGGAATATTAAATACTAACAAAGTCTAAAATGATTAATTGCTGTTTAATACAAGAGTTTTATTAAATGTCAGCCAATCAAAACATGTTCAAGGTCGTTGGGTTTGTGTGTACACATGGATCTACTTCAATAAAGCATAGATTGGACGTCAATTTGTTATAAAAATATACACTATTGATGAGATAGGGATTTTTAAATAGCAACAGCTGTAATTAAAAATAAAATCTGACTTTTCTTTTCATGAATATGAGTTTACGAATTTTTACGTGTCTGTTGTGTGTGTGAGTGTGGACAAAATATCTCAACAAATGAATTTCAAGGTTGATATTCCGGTTAGATACTATCATCACATTTGACACGAAAGTTTCGTCCAAAATCCTCCAACCGCCGTCAGTATTTATATTTTTCTTCAGTATTCCACCATTCTTCTCGAAAATTGTTTCAACGATTTTCTTTAAACTTTGGATATTCTACACACATTAATGCCCATCACTTTTAAAAAGTAAAGTAAAGTAATGCCTATTTTTTCAGGCGGGCTTAACGTCCAACTACCAAATTAGGTGTCGCGGCCATCACTTTTATTTGAGATCTTTTTCCAGAAAAATAGATTTTCCCTCTAAAGTAACACTTTAGCACAATGTATGATTTTAGCGCCTAATATTAATATTAATACACATTACAAGCATTGATAGAATTTTCAAATTTGTAGAAAATCGATTGCACCGGAAGTGCAATTTTAAAGAATATAGATTTTTTGAATTTACAATGGTTTTCTTCAATCTTGGCATGCTTACTGTATCGTTGGAAATGAATATCAGTTTTATTTGTACAACTTGACGAGTTACGAGGAATTTTTTCAAATTTTCAAAAAAGTTGGCAATTTTATATTTACATCAACTTCAGTCAGAGAATGTCATGTGTGAAATAGTGTGTCTCAACAGATTTTTGTTTAAATTTAGGTCAGAGGAAAGTTGCGGAATATAACATTAATTGTACGTATCTCGGATGTATGTAGAAATTGTCTTATATCGATTGTCCTAAGTTCAAAAGTTCACAAGTTTGATATTTTGTACGATAAAACAGAAATTTTGGTTAAAATTCATTTTTAACAATTTTGTCATTAACACTGATAATTACGATAATTATTTCTCCATTTTGATGTTGTTATTTTTTTTTTTTTTAAAAAGAAAAACAAAAATCTGGCGGTGGGAAAACAAAAACCAAAAATCACAAAACCTTTTATGGGACCCCCCCCCCGTTACTGCAATTTTTAAGGAAAAACTAGTATTACACTCGTGCCAAATTTTTGTTATCGAATTTTCACTGAAAACACACGTTTTGAAGTCCTCTGAGTTCGAAAAAGTGTTTTTTTTTTAAATTGGTCCCTCTGTGTGTATATATATCTCTGTATGTTGGCATCTGACTTAAAAAAACGGAGAATCACAGAAAGTTCAAACTTGATATGATTATATCAAGAAATGTATAGATATTTCACTGCAAATACATTATTTTGAAATTATAGCTATCTTTGACAGAGATTATATCTTTGATAGTGTTAAAGTAGACCATTTCTACAATTTTACTTTAATTAGTTTAAATATGAGAGGGTTTATTTTAAATGAATGAATAATTATCGGCATTATAACTACAAAAAGAGTGGAAAGAAAGAGTGGGGGGGGAATAAGTAAGATTCAAGTCAATGTTTTGTAATTATATTTAAATTAAACATATGTATAACTACAATAAATAAAATGTAGAATATATGAGAAAGTTCGCTAAAATAAACAACAACAAAAGTCCAATTGTTTTGTTGAAGGAATTGAAATTTACTTTCAATTTTATTAACAAAGTTAAAAATGATATAAAGTTATAGCTTTTATGTGCTTCATTGTTTTATATTTTATTATTTTTAATTAAGTTATTTTGTTAGCTTTTCTTTAATGTTTATTTACTTTTCTATTGTAATGTATTTGTAATTAACTTATGTTTACTGTATTTTGTAAGTAACTTATATTTATTTCAAACCTCATTCTACAGGCAATCGCCTAAAACAATTATTATCAATAAAAGATATTGTTGGTGGTTGGCTGGTAACATAAAGATATTTTCCGTTATAGCCTGCTTCTTTTTCTGGTCATCGACCGGTTTCGGGCGTTTTACCCTCAGTATCACTCAACTCAGAGTGTATAACTGAATTTTCTGTGTACAGGTTTATGTTATCACACTGTTTTGGCAAAAACATCCTGATGATGGGCGACCGCCCCAAAACCGGTCGATGACCACAAAAAGAAGCTGGCTATCACGAAAAATATCTCTGTTAAAAAATGTTGCTGGAATTAAAGTTGTTGGCATATGTTTGTATATTTATCGCCTTCTTGAATCTTCCCTCCATTAAAACAAGTAAGCTAATAAAGAAGTAACCTTACCAAGTAAGAAGCTAAAAAGTTCCCAAGAATACTCAAAAACCAATCAAATCAAATAAAATCAGTCAAACATCAGTTAACTGATTACTATTCGTGGTTTAATGAAAATCGTTGCATACCTTTTCGAGAAAATGCCCTCTCTCCCTCTAAAAAACAGAGAACTATTCCGTATAAAGCCGTACATTATACTGAAGTTGCATTTTTAATGAAGAAATTTAAAGTCGTTCAACTCCGCTTAGACTCTTCCAAACATCCACTTTCCTGGGGGAAAAAAGTTTTAAATAAAAGTGATATAGACCTGATTAATGTGTCTATTTAGGATGGAAATGTTGAAGCCTATTTTGGAAAACAAAATCGTGAAAAATGGTAGGTGTATGTGTGGGGGTGTCATATTTCCGATTGGCGGATTGTGACCGATAGTTTCATGTCAGCCTCCACCTAAACGGGATATCAAGTTTAAGCTTTCTCAGATTTCTTCGTTTTTTGAGATATTTTGTTATTACACACACAAACACACCATTATCAAAAAATTATTACAAGGAATGCTCAATGAATATCATAGTAAATATTAAATTTCAAGATTATGATTAGTCGTAATATTTTAATAGATCAATAATCTTGTCTGAACATAACAGTCGTGGACGGGTTTCCTAATTAGATTTAATTAACTTGGACATGTACTGCTGGCAGTCCTGTTAAGAGGAATTTCGATCAACAACCGTGTAGTTTAATTTACAATTCAACCAGGCCACCAGTTGCAGGACATAATTGATGAATCGGAGGTCTAATCCGAATGTCTACATTGAAATTTTGGAAAATAGTGTCTGAAGTGAGATATACTGGAAATATGAAAAAACTCTAGTGTAAAACAGTCACAATGCGTTCTTCTCTCCTGGTGTTGTTTGAGAAATTTTATTGAAATTATGGAAGTTTTACTAAATGTTTGGTTAGCCTTACCTCCCCCCCCCATCGTATGGTGCTTCAATGCTAAGCTTCAAAAAAAGCTCTCGATATATTGGGAAACATGAAAAATCCATTGTGTAAAGTTATCTTCCGGTGTTTAGGTTAACAGATTAATATAGGCATTGACTGTTTGCGATATATTCTTACTAGTAAGTAAAGAAACAAATAACTGTAAATAAAAGAAAATCAATACAAGAATATCGATACTATCAATATCTTTAAGTTGGCATTCCTGCTCACAGTTTGAAACAGCTGTTTTAGTTCAATAAACATATCCTCTATTACTCTTTGAACGATCAGCGATCATTTGTTGATTACTTCTGGAGTTGTTGAAAGCTTCTGAAACTTAAATCTTAAGTAATGCATGGCAAATTTACATAAATCTTGCGAATTTCTAAAAGTAAGTTGATCAATTTCAAAAGTTCTCGTACAATTGCGTCTGATTTCCAACGAGCGGACTAATATAATCAAGGTTTCAACTGCCTCACATTGATACTTGTTATTCAAGAAGACAGATCTCAGTTACGATGGAAGAAATTGCTGAAAAATATAATTTAGGTTTACGCAGTTCATTTTATTATTAACAACAGGTTGAAGTTTGAAATCGGATGTATAAGATGGAGTTCAAGGCACTTAATGGACCTCACAAAAAAAAAAAATTCAAAGACTTCGAACTTGAGCAATTTCATCTCAGTGAATAAGTTGGAATTATGAGTAAGAATAGAATATTGACTATGAATCTGCGGTGGCATCAAATTTCATCGCAATAAAGACTGCCAACTTTCTCACACCTCGATTTTTTTGCTGACGGTATAAAAAAAATAAATCTGGTGTAAAACAATCACACGAATTTCCCTTGCTGCAGTTTACACAGACTTCAATGACAAAATATCTTCAAAGATATTTTTACTATTGTTTGCTGTCATCAATTTTCTATCAATTTGACAAAACGTCTCAACAATGGCGCTATCTACTATCTATACATATAAATACCTATGTACGCTTTCCTCTAAAGTAAAGCATGGTTTTTACCACCTACATAATAAGTAGGCATGGGTAAGTAAAGCATGGCAGTACAATGCATGGTTTTTACCACCTACATAATAATATAGATTAGAAGGACTGATATTCCAACTTAGCAGAAAAACTGATTTTTGCGGACCTGGGGACCTGTTAATTAGGTTAAAATTGAAACTGCCACTACAAGCTTTAGTTGCTACAGAGGGCACTCTCATACTTTTAGGGATACTTGAAAACTCTTATCACATTTTTACTTTCTCTTACTCCTAGTAAGAGGAAGTATTGTAATCGTGTCAAATTTTCGATATCGAGTTTTCACCGGAAATATCCGTTTTGAGGTCCCTGAGTCCAAAAAAGTGGTTTTTAGCGAATGGTCTGTATGGTGTGTGTGTGTGTGTTCGTGTGTCTGTGTGTGTGTATGTATGTGAACAGCATAGCTCAAAAACGAAAAATCGTAGAAAAGTTCAAACTTGATATTCCTTTAGGTATCACCATGGGATCTGACGGTGCGTTATGTGTCAAAATTCCTCAACCGGAAGTACCACTTTACTAGTTGTTTTTTTTTACGTTTTTGCAATTTTCTCAAAAATGGCTCCGAAGATTTTCTTTAAACTTGCTATATCAACTACACATACAAAGAGCTACAACTTTTATTTGAAACATTTCTCCAGGAAAATTCATTTAAGGGCACTTCTGGGGGAGGGGTGGGGGTTAGGTTTTCATCTTAACTGCTGTTTCAGTATATTAGACAATTCTGTCATCTAAATAATGTTAATTAGAATTAAATATGTTGTTGAAATTCCGAGTTTGAAAAAAAATAGATAACCGGAAGTGCGTTTTTACTGAAATATAATTTCAGTTTTCTGGTATTTTCTCGAAAATGGCTCCAACGATTTTCTTTAAACCAGCGTTGTTAACTATACATATAAAGAGCTACAACTTTTATTTGAAACTTTTCCCCTGATAAATTCATTTAAGGGGACTTTTGGGGGAGGGGGGTTATGTTTTTCTTTAAAATGCTATCACAGTTGATTATACAATTCTGTCATCCAAATTGAAATAACTAGAAATTAATATATGACCCAAATTCCGAGTTTCAAGGAAATTAGTAAACCGGACAGTTTTACTGGATAGTGTTTTCACTTTTCGACGAATTTCATTAAATTTGGTACACTAACTATAAAATTTGTCAATTATAATTTTGAGTACTGGAGTAAGAGGAAGTTGTGTGAGTGTTTCACACCAGATTTTTTATGGTAAGGAAGAAATTTCAGCAATCACTAAAGTTCATAAGTTATCACGATCCCCTCTCCTCAGGTGTTATTGATGTTTTTTATTTTGGTGAAAAGTTGACAAAAAGGTATTTGGGAGGATGTTGAAGGAAATAGACTTTGTTCGTTCGAAGAACAAGTTGGGGAGATTATCAGCGCTTTCATATATACATATATATATGTGTAGGTAGCTTACAAACTCATTATAACAAAGGAGTAAGGACTTAGTATGGCGGACCTAGAGCACATCCTATGCATTTTAGATAGAGCTATGTGGTGTTTGGCAGATTGCTTGCTGTATAGAATCTCGGTAAAATGGTGCGGTAGAATCTCTAGCATGGTGTGGTGTCGCTAATATTTACCTAGAACACCTCCCCACTTAAACGTACTGTGTAGTTACATCGTACCTCCTATATGAATTTTAGCTGCAGTAAAATATCTCCGCATAATGATTTAACTTGGATTTTTTTTTAAACCTGTATACTGATAAGCGTCATATTAACAATATAATCGAACTAATTACTTTCTTTTACTAGTGTAAGAGAAAATATTGCGAACGGTATCAAATTTTCTGAATTGAATTTTCACCGGAAATACATGATTTGAGGTCCCTTGAATACGAAAAAAATGTTTTTAGGAAATGGTCTGCATGTGAGTGTGTGCGTGTGTGTGTATGTTGTGTGTGTGTGTGTGTGTCTATGTTAACAGAATATCTCAAAAGAGAAAAAACGTAGAAAGTTCAAACTTGACATTCCGTTTAGGTATCACCCCGAGATCTGACAGTAAGTTAACTATTAAAATTCCTCAATGGAAAGCATCACTTTACTGATTGGACTTTTCACTTTTTTGCCATTTTCTCGAAAATGGCTTCAACGATTTTCATTAAACTTGAAACGTATACAAAGATCTATTACTTTTATTTGAAATATTTCTCCGGGAAAATTCATTCAATGCGGCTTTTCGGGAAGAGGAGGCGTTATATTTTCCTCTAAAAATGCTCAATTTATTATATAATTCTACCATCTACATAGTACTAATTGGAGTTAATATATTGCCAAAATTCCATGGTTGAAGAAAATCGGTTGATCGGAAGTGCGTTTTTACTGAACAGTTTTCCAGTGTTTTGTGATTTTGAATGAATACAGATAACCAGCACTTTTGTTGAAAACTATTTACAGACAAAGAGGGCGGAGGTTATGCTTTCCTCGGAAAGTCATTTTATTAAGTTTATATTGCCCAATCGATATAAAATTGACGACAAATAAACATTTAATAAAAATGATGAGTTTGATGAAAATTTGTCACTTAAATCTGCGTCAACTGCAGCAAGAGAAAGTAGTGTGAGTGTTTCACACCAGTTATTTATTTGTTAAAACATTTCTCCAGGAAAATTTGATTTTTGGAGGGTTATATGGAAGTGCAGCACAGCTAGGGAGACTATCTAGTTCGCTTTGCTCATTGAATCCATGGACCTCTGTTTTAGATTCCCTTTGATGTTGTTTCATTTGTTCTGGTTCTGCTTTTAATTAGCCAGTTTTGTGCTTTATAATCATTTAGGGCACATTCCCTCATATAACCCTCTCTTATAATGGAATTATATTGCCTAACCAAAAACTAACGCTAGTTAAATTTCTATGTAAGTAAATTACTTCTTATAAAACAGGTAAAAATTTCTTTTTTTCCTTTTTTTTTAATTTTCTCTTACTCCTTAGTAGGTAACAGGACATATTGTAGTCGTGTCAAATTTTTAAAATTGAGTTTTCACCGGAAATATGTTTTTCGAGGTCGCCTAGTATGAAAAAAATGTTTTTTAGCAAACATTGTGTCTGTGTTCCTGTGTGTTTTAACAGAATATCTCACAAACGAATAACTCCTGGAAACTGAAACTTAATATTCCGTTTAGGTATGAACACCGGATCTGACACGGTTTCCGGCAAAATCCATCAACTTTACTGATTGCGTTTTGTGCCTTTTTCTCTAAAACTGTTACAACTATTTTCTTTAAACTACGTATACTGTGTACACATATAAGTAGTACCTATTACCTTTATTGGTAACATTTCCCCGGCAATATTGACTTTTTTTTGTGATGTTCTGGGGGATCAGTATCGTTAAGCTTCTATATAAAGTACTACTCCAGCAGAGTGTACGGTTCTACCACCGTACATACAATATACCGTATGTACATTAATGTACACTAGATAATATGTATACGCTATACAATTTGTATCTACTATACAATAGAGTGCCTTGCTACAATTCTAAATTTGAAGAAAATCTGTTGACCGGAAGTGCGTTTTTACCAAACAATTTCTTTCAATTTTCTGCGATTTTCTCTATGAAAACATGGACGGGTTTCATTCAACTTGGTATACTAACTTGCTAATTAGTCGGAGATCTATCACTTTTGTCTGAAACTTTTTCTGACAAAATTCATTTAAGAATGGATGTGGGGTAGGGGCAAATTTTGCTTCCCTCAAAAAAGTCGTTTTATAAAGTTTAGAGACTCTCGTGAAAGTAAATTGAAAGCAACTAATTATTAGTAAGAGAAAGTCGTGTGAGTGTTTCACAACAGATCAGATTTTTCTTTGTTGGCAATTATTCGCAATTTTTGTAAACTACAACTGTAAGCCCTTTGAACATTTGAAATCAGCTGTGTTATTGTAAATATTATTGTAATAAACTCATAGATATGTTTATATATAATATATATATAATATTTACTACTTAATTCAGTGAAATTAATCGATAAGAGAGGAAGCAACTTCAATGCCACTTCCCACTTCTCCCCACCCTTTTGGCCACCATCTTTGTCGTCTGTATTTACGATATAAATTATGTTCACATTACTTACTTATGGCACTTTCCGCTCGCACTAACTTGTTTATGTAAATTACTATTTACATATATATATATATATATACTGGTGTTTAGATATACGTGCTTAGGGTGGGAGTGAACAAGTTTCAACCTGTTTATATATATATACTCTCGTATACAGTTTGACCTCATTATTAGCGGTCATTAATATTCATTTGTTTTATAATCTTATTCAACTTGCATTATTTTTATATTATAGAAATAAAAACATAAAAAAAAAATAATAATCTGGAGTGAAACACTCAAACTACTTTCTCTGACTGCAATTTACACAGTTTATATTGACTAATTCTCTTCCGAAATATATAATTCTTACAAGATGTTTGATTTCAATTTATTTAAATGGAAATTTTTCATGCTTGAGTTATGGTGATTACAACATACACACACACACACACACACATATATATATATATATATATGTTCACATAGACCAAATTCTAAAAAAAAACTACTTTTTCGGACTCAGGGAACCTCAAAACGTATATATCCGGTGATTACTCGATATCGAAAATTTGACATGATTACAATAATTCCTTACACTACATTACAAGAAAGCAAAAAACTCATTTTACGCATTTTGCGCTTAATCGATTTTCTTAAAATTTTATATTTAACTTTCACGTTTAATTGAACTCAATATTAAATAGTAAGTACACTCATTATGCTATTCCAAAATAGCTCTTTAGCAGATACCTTCAGGTCAACGTCCCAGAAATATTCCATATTTTCTGTATAAACCATATTTGATTGTACAAAATAGGTTCTTGATCTGGGGGAGGTGGTAATTTTTGGAAAACGGCTTTATCAATTTTCTTTGAACTTGAAATGTTAACTCATCATACATTTAAACCAATCACTACTGTATGATAATTTTTTCCGGAAAAATTGGTTTTCTATGAAAATTTGAGGGAGCTACATTCTGGGAACCTTCATATGTCCCGCATCACTATATTTATAATGGGATAACTAAAGTTCGAGTAAAAATACCAAGTTTGAAGAAGATTTGTCAAAAATTTATACTAACTGCAGTAAAAGAGAATCGTGTAAGTATTTCTAAACCAGAATTCGGTTTCTGGGGGGGGGGGGGCTCACTCAAAACATGTACTTTCGATGTAATCTCAATTTCGAACATTTGACGCGATCGCAATAACTCCTGCTACAAGCAGTAAATAAAAGTAATAAATTATATAACATAACAGAATAACACCTTATAAATATCAGCATCCAATATAGTCCACCTAGACCATTCCTAATTGCTCACTACTTCTTGCAAGTTCTGTCCTAAAAAACGATAACGAATTAAAAATGCAATAAACAAAATCTTGCCATTACTTATTTAAAATAAATTAAAAATTCCTAGAAGTTTCACTAACTAATACAGTGACACTTCCTCTGGAGATTTTCAACGGCGGAAAAACAAATTTCAAACTGATTATCTTCAATTAAATGAGATTAAATTAACATCCAAATATTGTCAGCTGGAAAATTCCAAGGAAAACTTTCTTAATTTCCTCTAATTATATTCTAATTAAACAAACAGCAACCGTGTTTTTTTTTCCTTTGTTGGCTTTTGTACAAATTGAAAAATTAATTTCTAACTTTTCAGATTTCCAAAGTTTCTTTTTATTATCAAAATGAGAAAAATCTGATGAAAAACAATCATCCGATTTCCTTTTCTGCATTTCTTTCAGTTTTTATTGACAATTTTGTAAAAAAAAAAAGACGGGACTTTTCCTCTTCGAGCCTTTTCCGAGAAAATATCGAAAAAATGACACAGAGGCAGACTATTGCATTTTCGCATTTAGTATACGAACTTAGAGAAAGTCTTAGAGAAAATTGTTGGAGCCATTTTCGAGAAAATCGCGGAAAACTGTAAACATTAAATAACGTTGCACTTCCGGTTGATAGATTTTGTCCAAAATCTTGATGCCAGGTGCGTTAATGGTACCTAAACGGAATACCAAGTTTAGACTTCCTGCGATTTGTTGTTTTTCAGATATTTTGTTCCTACACACACATACATTCGCTAAAAATTTTTTATTGTTTACTCGAGTGTTCTCAAAACTTGTATTTCCGGTGAAAACTCAATTTTAAAAATTGGACACAATCGCAATACTTCCTCTCACTAGGAGTAAGAGAAAGTAAAAAATAAGTAATATCTTTAGTCAGTTAAATGTAACATTGGAGAGAGGGCAATGACTAGATATTTGGATTAATAATTCAGGCGGCCTGAAATTAGGATATAATCATGTACCTATAGTGGAGGGGATATTGTTCATAGGGTGTAATTGAAAACGGCCTACAGAAATTTACTCGGATTAATGTGTTTGCCACCGCCTCCCTCCTAAACATCACCATGGCCACCTCCATACAGACGAGTTTGATGGCAGTCGCCCCCCCTTCACTAAAACTCTGTCCATCTCGAATTGCGTGAGTCTGGTTAATTGCGTTGTTTTAGTGTGTAGATGACAGGGCATAGTTTTATATTTGTTTGACTAGGTCCTAATGTGTTGTCTTAGATAATTCTACAAAATTATACAGTTTAGAAGCGATATTAAACAAGATATCTGTTACTAAAGATGTTTATTTCGTATGTTTTCATGAAGAAAAACCATCTCTTCTATTATTTTCTTCTTTCTATTATCGAAGTTATCGGTTGACCAATATTACGACATTACAGAATGGGTGGTCAATGAAATGCGAGATTTTGGTAAAGTTTTTTCTTAAAAACTTCAGTATTTTTCATTTTTTTTTTTTTTTTTTTGTTTTTTTTTTTACTTTCTCATACTCCTGAGATCGTTCCAGATTTTCCTGTTGCGTTCGTGACAGATTTTCGAAATTGAGTTTTCACCGGAAATACATGTTTCGGTGCTTCCTAAAGACTAAAAAAATGTTTTAACGAATATTCTATGTGTGTGTGTTTGTAAAGAGAATATCTTTAAAATGAAAAGTCGCAGGAAGAACGAACTTGATATTCTGTTTAGGTACTACCACCTAATGTTGAGCGAAATCCATTAACCGGATTTGCAACAACTCTACTGAATGTTTTTATTTCATTTTTTCACCATTTTCTCAAAAACTGCTTCAACGATTTTCTTTAAACTTCGTAAACAATCTCCCCACATAGATACTTATCACTTACTTCAAAACATTTTGTTCTGGTGGGACCAGAAGCGTTATACATTCCTCTAAATTATCATTTTATTGTAGGGTTTTATTACGTATCTTATATATTTATATACATTAGAAGCTTTGATAAAGTCCAAATTTGATTTAAATCGGTTAACCGGAAGTTGCTTCTTTGTTTATAGTACAGATTTTTGAGTTTGTTTTTTTGAATGTTCTCCAAATCGGCTGCAATAATTTTCTTTAGATTTGCATTGTTTACTGCACCTAATAAAAACGTGACCTCTTATTTGAACCATTTTTTCTTGGAAAAATTGTTTGTTTTAGACAGATGGCACTCCACAGAAGTCCGCTCAGGTTTACAAGTATAACAAATCTGTCGCCTTTTTTTTTTTATGACTTTCTACAAAAAATTGTAAATTTGACATTCCAAATAAAATTTCTTAATTAAATTTATTAATCGGAGTAAGAGAAAGTCGTGTGATTGTTTCACACTAGAACTTTTACTTTTAGGGGGGGTGAGGTGTGGAGAGGTGAGGTGTGGTGAGGTGAGGTGAGGTGAGGTGAGAGACGTTAAAGTTCCGTTCCTTTACAGTGTTCGGTTATTAATTGAGTGGAAACTCTAATAGCTGTACCATTATACTTACAGAACTTATATTAACCGTTAAGAAAATGTTAACCAGCTTATTCATTTAAATATTAAAGTTGTCCGAAGACAACAAGTTTGTGTGTAAGATTTAAAGTCTTTTATAAATGGGCAAACTCTCCCCTCTTTATAAGCACCTGATTGTAAAAGGCAGTTCTGAAGTTTTACAACTTTACTATCTCAATACCGATGTTAGTTTAGTTTAACTTTAAAAATATCCATTAAACCTCTGCTCTGTTGATTACTCACTAAAGGATCTCATTGAATGATAAATCATTTTTATCAACATTTTCTTTCTACTTTAGGTCAAAAGGAACTTTGTGTTCTTAATTAAGAAAATAAATTTAGAAAAATAATAAAACAAATTATTTTATTGAAAGAACCAATCAAGCAATTGAACCAGCCTTCCTTGATTCAAGGTGGATATTTATTTAATATTGTGTCGAAGAGAGTAGTTTTAGTAATTCACCAAAAAGATCAGTAAATCGGCTTTATACTTTCTCTTACATAGTAAGAGAAAACACCATCAGTTTTCTCTTAGATTTTAGAAATGGAGCGTTTACTGTAAAGCACGTGATATGAGATATTGTAACCTGTCGTTCTAGCATTCTAGAAATCTAGTGTAAGTTGACGTAGGTGTCGTAGAGCTGGAAAGCATCAGAGACATTTTCCAGGATAGCCTGCTTCTTTTTATGGTAATCGATCCGGTTTCAGGCGTTCGCCCATCATTAGGATGTGTTTGTCAAAACAGTATCAACAAATTGAGTGCATCAACTAAATTTGCTCCGTGCAAGTCTTATGTTATCAAACTGTTTTGACAAACACATCCTAATGATGGGAGAACCTCGAAACCGGTCCATGACCAATAAAAAGAAGAAGCAGGCTATCACGGAAAAATATTTCTGATTTTAATGTATATTAATATTATGTTGGTGGCAGAACCATACATTATACGGAAATGGTATTTTAGAGGAAAACTTAACGCTACATTTCCCCCAGAATCACCCAAAAAATAAATTTTGCCAGGAAAACGTTTCAAATAAAAGTGATAGGTATTTATATTTGTAGATAGTGTACGTATGTTAAAGAAAATCGTTGGAATTGTTTTCCAGAAAATCGCGGAACACTAATAAGAAAAAAGTGTTCATTAAAGCCGCAGCTCCTGTTGATGGATTTTGTTCGAAACCTTCTTATCAGATGTGGTGGTACGTAGGCGAAATCGCAAGTTTAAGCTTGCTGCCATTTTTCCTTTTCGAGATATTTTGTGCAAAGAGTGTACACACACATACACGCTTAAGCTGGCTACACACGTAACTGCATACTTGAACGGTATACATGCGCAGTCGGCTTGTACAGGCATACTTGATCGTTTGTATGAAAAACTTGCACAAGTCAGAAAATGTTTAAACTTTCATACT
Source organism: Triatoma infestans (assembly GCA_011037195.1). Classification (NCBI taxonomy): domain Eukaryota; kingdom Metazoa; phylum Arthropoda; class Insecta; order Hemiptera; family Reduviidae; genus Triatoma; species Triatoma infestans. Next base: position 122,925 of record JAAEAF010014358.1, read on the forward strand.
GCATACTTGTGCGCGCCATCTTGTTCATGTTTAACTGAACGTGTGTAGAAGACTTGTGCAACCTCTGTGTCAGTCTCGTGCACGCCAGAGCAAGCGTTTGTTTTACTATTCGAGTCCATATAAAGGCGATATTATTTTATCATTATGTCGGTTGATTTTAGGAAGGGTCACAGAGAAAGTATGGAAGAATTTATTCACATTTATGAAAGTGAACACTATTAATTTCATTCACACTTAATAAATTAATGTGTGAATAGCTTTTTCGTTTCTTCAGCCATTCTTTACACCACAAAGAACGATCTTTTCGTTGACTTTTTCTTTTGTAAATTAAAACAAGAGCAGCTAAGCAAAAGCGAGCGCGTCGTCTTCGTACATCGTCGCCATCTTTCAAGCATCTGCTAACACTCTTCAAGTATACATGAGCCGTGTGGATCACATGTATACTTGGCAAAAGACCTGTGCATATATACCGTTCAAGTATGCAGTTGCTTGTGTAGCCACCTTTACATAAGTACAGTTCACTAAAAACAGTTTTTTCTTTTCATTATCAGGATGCCACAAAAACTTTATTTCCCGTAAAAAAACTCAATTTCCAGAATTTGGCACAATCACAATATTTCCTATTAATGGAGGATTAAGAGAATGTAAAAGTTTTTAACTTGAAATTGATATTTCAAATTATTATAATTCATAGTGAATTTGTTATTTAATAACAACTGTAACTTTATATGTGTTGCCACACGTATTAAAAGCAAACAATAAAAAAACCTTGACAGACACGACGTTGATATTATTTATTAAATATCTATATAGCAAAGACAAATCAAATAGTCGCTTTTTGTTACTTGTTTTTTCGTTGTTATTATAACATTAATATTCATGCAGTGATATAATAATCGATACAATTATCGATCAAGCATGTAAAATATTAAATTCCTTAAAAAAAAAAATGGAAGAAAAATACATTTCTAAAACAAATAATCAATTACGATCGTCACATTATCAATAACTTCTTGATTTCTTGATTCAAATTTGTCTAATTACTGTCTCTTACTAATGATGGTAATAAAGGAAATATTGCAATCATACTAGATTTTCTTTCGAAATTGCGTGTTCGCCGACATTGCATGTTGTGGAATTCCCTGAATACGAAAACTATTTTTTTTTTAGCGAATGGTCTGTGTGTGTGTGAACAGATTACTCAAAAAAAAAAAAAATCGCAGAAAGCTCAAACTTAATTCCGTTTAGTTACTAACACCGCATCAGACACGAAGATTTTTACCGATTTTTTTCGTGATTTTCTTGAAAACGACTCCAACAATTTTCTTTAAACTTCGTATATTATGTACACACATAATACCTGGCAGTAGATAAAAAAGACCGGTTCTACTTCACTTTTCTGCACAACATGGCGGCCGTCCCCCCTCACCCAACCCCTGACCCACCACAGTTCCACCATCCCCCTCTCCTGCCGACGAAGAGTTAAAAATTAATTTTTTATTTGCTGAAGTCAGCAAAACGATCTAACAATCTCCACCATCCAAGTCCATCACTTTCACCACTTAGCATAATGGTCACTTGGGAATAATAGTTTTCTTTAGATCCTTATACCTCACCCACATACTTCTCCCTCATTTCTCTCACATCTTTCCCTCTATGTATGCGTGCGTGTGTAAGTGTGTATGTGTACCTCACCATAATCGGACAATGTTGACTGTAGTATATGTGCTAAATGATAGCATGGAGTTAGTCCATCTTTCCATGCTAGTCCATGAAAATATTTGCTTAGCCATTGCAGGGAGAGATTGGAAACTTGAAACCCGGTAGGTGGTGCAAAAATCCAATGCAATGTAGATCCTATTTCCACATCTACGATTGCCAATTCTTTCACAACGTATTTCTTCCAAGTTGGATCTTGAAGAGCTTGGAAATCCACTGCTGGTGCTAATTTCTTCATATTACGTTCTGGAAAAAATAATTAATTGAAACACGCACACAACATACACACACACGCACACACCTCATACCTACACAGGGTACATATACATTTAGGGCCTTAACCCAAGGCGTAAGCTACCGTGCTGATGGGTTGGTTGGCGGCGGGGATCCTGGCCGTCTCGAACGGTGCCCTCCGGATACCAGGCGACCTCCGGTTGGAATATAGCCTTCCCGCGGTATCCAGGCTCTACTGTGGGTGACGATCTTGTTCCTTGGCTACTCGTGGGACCTTAATGAATCCTACAAATATAAATTCTATTGAGGCGTCCACCTCTTTAAAAGCGGATGTGGTAATGGGTCCACCAAAAAACCCTATTTATACGAATCAGGAAAAGGTGGGATCCCCTCGGTTCCTGATCGTGAAAAAGGAGAATGGAGATTTCTCTAAGGATAATCCGTTTGTTCTTAATAAATTATTGTTTGGATTGATAGGAGAACTAAAAATGATCAAAAAGATAAAAGATGGTTTATTACTGATCGAAACTGTTTCTGCTGCACAATCTAACAGGCTGTGTAATATTAAAAGAATGGGTGACTGGAATATTACAGTTACTGCACACCAAACGCTTAATGCGTCCAAAGGTGTAATTTTCTGTAGCGATCTTCTTAACTGTACTGTCGAAGATATAGCGTGTGAACTAAAAGATCAGGGAGTGATTGAAGCTAAACGTATTAAATCTAGAGTAAGTGGCGAGCTCAAGGATATAGCTAATCACATATTGACATTTAGTAAGCCGAAAATACCAGACAGAATTAAAGTAGCTTTCTATTCACTTCCTGTCAGACAGTATGTTCCTGCTCCTCTTCGCTGTTTCCGTTGTCAACAATACGGCCACATCCTTCAGAAGTGTCCAAATGAACAGGTTTGCGTCTGTGGCAAAAATATTCATGAAGGGAAAGCATGCGAGGAGCCCATTGTTTGTTTAAATTTCGGGGGTAATCATTCAGCTCGCTCTCGAAATGGCTATTCAAGAGGTAAAGGTGAAGGAAAATATATCCTACTTGGAGGCGAAACGGAAAGTTATAATTCCCACTCCACAAGGTATATCTTATGCCAGAGCCACATCCAGCGTACCAAGTAAACTAGATATACCATCACTGGTTAAGGAATTGGTGTATATACCGAAGTCTATATACATCTAGTACCAAGACGGCTGTGTTATCTAGTAGTGAGTATAGAGGAAAATAAAAATTAGATATTCAGAAAATAATGAAAATATTCCATGTATTTCTACAGACATACAGGGCGAAGAATGTGGCCAAAGACCTCAGCAGTCGACGCCATAAAACATTAAAAAAAAAAAAAAAAAAAAAAAAAAAAAAAAAATAAGATCTAACTACTCACCGAAGAAGAAGAAAAAGCAGAATGCAGATTAATTGAAGAATGATAGATCACTAATTTAGTAACGGCATTTTTATATCACTGTGACGTATATATTAACCCCCACTTTTGTCATGTGTACTCTCTCTTAAGTAAAAGAGAAGGTATACACATTAGCTGCAAAATATTAATGCTGGCTTTTATCTTAAAAAAAATAAAATGATTTTATTGTTGTTGTTAACCGTGGGATAAATAGTCGCTCTAAGAATTTCGAAAATTTAGAAATAAATTTTCAATTATGAATTTAGTTGATGATTCTGAATTTATCAAAATAAAACAAAAACAATGGTTGGCTTAAACTAACGGTTATTAAAGGTATAAAAATTTGCAAAGGAATATGTTGAAAGAGATCCTAATCTACATTTTAAGCAACGCTTTTGGTCAAAAACCTAACCAGATATGCGACCCCCGATACATGCATACAGCTGTCTCGCAATTCGCATTAAAAGGAGCTGTACTTGATATATTTGGAAATAGTGGGGATCTTTGTCCCTGTAGCTTATGAAGTGAATTGGTTTTACTTTTTGCATTCAGTTGTAAACGCGGCACCAACATGACAAATGAACTTGGATTGCAGCTAACTACAGCTTTTTCTCTCAACAACAACTCCACTAAAAGGCTAGTAACTGGTTTTCTCAAGAACGTGTACCACTTTGCAGCACTGAAGGTAGCGAAAAATAAAGTCATCTACTTAACTGAAGAAGATTGGTCAACGCTTCAGTCTAGCAGCAGACAAATATGTGATAATTTCTTCAAAAAAAAGAGGCAAAACGAAGTAATCACTGATGTAATTAGTCTCCAATATTCAATTATCTCTTTTGAGAAATCTACACACAAAGTGATTGCATTCAAAGGGAAACCAACATGGTTAGAATCAATTCTTAATTTTCCACCTCCAAAGATTACTCTTATGAGAAACGAATACTTTAAAGTGACAAGTTTGTATGAAGATGTACTGAAGCAGTTTAGTTATTTAAGAAAACTTTACAATCTAGTTGTATTGATATATTCTGAAAAAAAAAATAAATCTACTATTGATATCTATTTTTGTTTTTCATTTTTAACCTATCATCCTATTGGGGTAAAAGAAACAAAAAATCCACTAAAGTTGATAAATTTTTCAATTAACACTTAACTGATAGTTTTTATAGATAAGAAACAAGGCTGCAGAGTTGCTTTCAGCTACCCAAATTTCAAGTAACCGTAATAAGGTGATAGAATAACGTTTGTTTTTTAACGAGGTGGAAGATATACCATTGCTTAACGACTAATCATAAATTTGCTTGTACCAAGGAGAGTACAAGATAACCGTAACAATGATTAAAAACAGTTGAAGTCGTCTGCTTAATTTGGTTCAATTCGAATCCAACAATTAAAAATATATAACAAAATTCGTTGTTTTTTTCAAATTACTAGTGCGGAGGGGGATTAACAAGCAGATTGAAACCCACAGATATTTATTAACACAGATATTTAAGTGTCCAGATGCGCGGCTAAAACAAACTTTTACATAATCTTTTGGGAGAAATAGCATGGATGCACCAAAGATTGGTGGCAACAATATACATTAGCTGGGGGGTTTCTAATTCTAATCTTATAGATAATTTTTGGACAATCTAGACCATTCAACTCGAATTTTTACAATACATACATACCATTTTACATATACGTTTACTTATATTTATTACAACCATTTTTTTTTATTCCGTTCAATGCTTTGTATGAAAACACCTAATTCGTATGCTGTACAAAAGGGAATTTAGTTGACATTTGCTCTAACATCATATATATTTAAAAAAGTTTTCGTTATTAATTTTTTTATTATCCTTATATTGTTGAAATTTTGCTTCAACAGCAAACACACATACATTATATGAGGTTGTAGTTGCACTAAATCCATTTGGGTAAAGTACTGGAGAAATTATTAATTAATCGAATTATGTACCACCTAAATAGAAATGACTTCCTCAGTGAATAAGAGTTTGTGTTAGCCAAAACTGAATATAATTAGATCTATTATACATGTACATTAGTATATTTTATTGAGTGGAGGGGGTAGAACCGTAGACAGATCAGGGTTAGGATTGATCTAGACAAAATTAGGCAAAGGTTTGGTTTAGATAAGTTAGGCGAAACAAATATTTAGTTATCAGTTGACAGATTATTTTTATATCTATTTTGCGACCGCATAGAGGTTTACAAAAAGTGCGTTATAGAATAAATAAGTTTTGTGGATTTTTTTCGATAACGGTTATGATTTTCTTTAGACTTGGAATACTTGCTGCATAGAAAACGTGTCGCTTTTATTTGTACCATTTTTCAGAAAAAATTTGACATTTTGAAATGTATGTGGAACTCTGTCAGTTAGTTTAATTTAAATTTGCATAAGCTTTCTTGGTTTTGACATAGAGCGCTCTATATAAGGCCAGGTATACTCAGGTATACAAGTCCCCCATCACGATTTTTATGGCCAAACCAACTAATCATTGTAACTTTTCAATTTTAAAGAAGATTTCTCGAATAAATTGTATTAATTAGATGTAAGAGAAAGTCGTGTGAGTGTTTCACACCAGAATTTTACTTATTGTTTGCTTCTTTGAATGGTCCTCGGAAAGTAAATAGAAACAATCGAAGAAAATTATGTCTATTGAATGTTTAAATTCGCAATAAATTATTTAATTGACTACATAATATAAAATATGCTGAACGATAGAGAACGACTCCCCGGATAGTTGAATTTTCTAGTTAATTATATATTTGACTTTTTCTGATGAAAATTTCCATTGTTGCTAATTACAAATCGATAATGACTATGTAAGTAAGGAACTACAATGAAAACTGTCGTTCACAATAACTAATTACTGTAAAAGAATTGTTTAAACTGTATAGTTTATCTCTTAAAGTATTTTATTTTCCTGTCAAACTCATTTTCTCCCTTTCAATTTTCACTATATCATGTATATTTTCCAAAATTCACCTTACTTTTTTATGAACTACCATGAGGCTTTCCTACCATGAGCATATTAGAATTTTAATAATTTAGAAGGTAATTATGAAATGAGGGAACCTGACTTCAACTCCATATTTCAACTCGGAATAACTTTTGGAAAAGTTATTAACTTTTCAGCGCTGATTTTTTTCTTGGAATATTTTATATAAACTTAATTTTCCTTTCCTTTTTTGCAACTGAAACACTTGTACTTTTTTTCACTCGCTGTAAGAAGGGATATTATGATCACGTGATATTTTCGAAAGTGAATTTTCAACGGAAACACAAGTTTAGAAGTCCGTGTTTAAGAAATAGTAGTGTTTAGAAAACAGTTTGTGTTTCGAGGTCAGCATAAATCAAAACTTTAAAAAAAAAATCACAGAAAGCTGAAATTTTCTATCTCGGTTATGTACTACAAGTGGACACAACAATGATGTTTTGTATAAAAATCGATCGGCCGGATGGTCGATTTTCTTTAAAATTTGTATATCAATTAATCATAAATAGAGCTACAGACTTCTGTTTAAAACATTTTTAGGCGAAAAATTCATTTAAGGGGTGTTCTGGGGGGGGATGGGTGAATCAGCTTTCCTTTATAGTGCCATTTCATTATATTATACGATTCCATCGTTCAAAGAATATTAATATGTGTGGCCGAAATTCCGACTTTACTGACCGCTTGAAGAGTTTGAGATCGCTTACCGGAAGTATGACTTTTTACTTCTCGGTTGCATTTGCAGTTTTAAGTGAAATTTGTACCTAGGTGATTCCCCTTATAAATAAATTGCTATGAGAAAAAGTCGTGTGAGAGTTGTACACCGTACTTTTTTGATTTGTAATATACCAAGCCACCCCCTCATCAATCACTAAGATATACTTATAAACAAATTAAAATAAATATAATTACGATAAACTTTTGATAACTGCATTGACTAGCTCCATGAGTGCTCATGTTTTCGATTAGCACTTGAGCGTAAAATCGAACTGGATATTCGCGATTGCATTTACTGCAGCATTTACTTGATGCATTAAAAATCTTGAAACAAAACTTCCATTTTCATATATCTCTATGCAACCGACGCTATCATATTTACAAGACGATCAACTATATGGAGATGTGTACAAATGATAAGGGCATAGCTAGGATTGACTAAATGTACCGTGATGTAGCAGAAATCATGTGAGGCAACCTTGTGGTATCTGAGTTGGTATGATGTACATAATCGATGGTAAAATAATTGATAAAACAGGCAGGTAGAAGGAATAGATGTTGTAGTGAGGCTGAAGATGGTTCCATTTTAGTGGATTTATTGCCCTTTGAATAGGATACAATTGAGAATCCTGATAGATGTATTGACTGGATACGCTTGGATAGCAATACGCAAAAAGTAGGCAATACGTGCTGGCTTTTTGTGTCAGAATTGTGACGATGGAGTCAGGAGAACGGTGTACCACTAAGTAGGTCAGGTCTCCCCGTTTTCCTAATATATGTTCCATATAGTTGGAACGGCAACATTCTCAAGAGAATATTTTGGGTGAGTTAGATATCTTGAGGGATTGCAGCCAGGCCTTAGATTGCTGGAGAAGCCATAGAAGTAGCCCATAGTGAATAAGTGCATTATTGGAGAATATAGTATAGAATGATTAATAAATGCAAATAATCAACTGAGAAATACGCTACAAGAACAAATGATTATTGTTGTCACCTCCACCGTCATATACGAGGGATCAAAGGTTCAATTATTATTAATTAAAAACGAAACGATTATAAATTTAGTCTACCTCGAAGAGTGAAATAGTTAGAGAGAGTTAAGAATTGTATAGGAAATTATTTTTGAGGTAACTAAATTGGGAAAATAGTTTTTGTAATTTTGTGCAAATTCCTAGAAAAAGAGCTATTACTTTCTCTCACTCCTCCTAATAAGAGGAAGTACTGCGATCGTATCAAATTTTCAGTATCGAGTTTTCACCGGAAATACACGTTTTGAACTCTGAGGGCGAAAAAGTAGTTTCAGAAGTCGGTCTATGTGATCATGTGTGTTTGTGTGTGTGTGTGTGTGTGTGTGTTGTATTCTCCATAAACTCAAGCATGAAAAATTTCAGGAACTTCATATTCGTTCAAGGGAGCTGACTAGATTTTGATTTTTGAAAATCGGCCAACCGGAAATACCAAATTCTATCAAAAGCATTTTTAGATTTTCTGCAATTTTCCCGAAAATGGGTCCAACGATTTTCTTTAAGCTTCATACATACATAAATATAGGCCTATGACTTTTAGTTCAAAACTTTTTTCATTTCTTTCAGTTCAGGTCATTTTTAGGGA